>CM025652.2:2703178-2725601 GCA_014621495.2 Entosphenus tridentatus
GTGGTGACGTCAGCACGCACGCATCTCCCCCCCCCCCCCGGAGCGAGATGGGCGATGACGTGATCGCGCAATAGGAGCTACCCTGCGTGATGATGTCATCACGCACACTTACCCCCCCCACCTATCCCCCCACCTACTCCTCCCCGTTTCTCCGAAGCGAGATGGGCGATGACGTGATCGCGCAAAAGGACCTACCCTGCGTGATGATGTCATCACGCACGCACGCACGCTTAACCCCCCCATCTACCCCCCGTTCCTCCGAAGCGAGATGGGCGATGACGTGATCGCGCAACAGGAGCTACCATGCGTGATGATGTCATCACGCACGCACCTCCCCTGATTTCACCTGATGGGCGATGACGTAATCGCGCAACAGGAGCTACCCTGCGTGATGACGTCATTAAGCACTCGCGCGATAACCGCTGCTTGGGTGCGTCGGGCAGCTGTGCTCTATCCACTGCTGGATGAAGGCACCTGAGGATATTTCCGAATATGTATTTATGCTGGAGGAATCCGATGAGCTGTAAAGCTCTTTTTTTCACAGCCTTCCCACGGGCCAATCCGTCGTCATCGTTTCATGGACCTGCGTAGTGGGCTCACGCGTGTTGGCTGGCACCGCAATGTTGGCACCGGCATTCCACGAGGCTAAGTCGACATTTCTCCTGCACGGTGTCCATGCCGCAGCCTGCGGATCCATTGCAAGGATTTTGTTTTGGTGGGGTGGTTGGATGGCACGGGCACAAACAAAAAACTGGTTTGGGGTTGGGGGATATCCCGGTGGTCGAAATTCCTGCGCAGAGCTTTTTGCCTGCGTACGGTACTGTAGTGGGCACGAATCTGCCAATGGAGGGGTGATGTTGCCGTGATTATTTGCGGATAATTTTGTGTTCACTTTTAGACAATGACGCCAGCAACACACGGCTAAACTTTTTTTTATCAAAACAGCGTCCCGCAGTGTAAAGTAATCACAACTCCACGCCTGTGTTTTATTAGTCATGGGAATGATTCGACCCATATATCTGGTTCACAGTCACATTCCATCATTGTATCACACGTAACGTTTTCTAAAAACGGCAGGATGTACATGCATGGTGTGTGTTGATTACCCCTTGAATAACCCAACCGCTAATGGATATCCATTGTAATTTATATGCATACCTTAATCCCCCCCCCACCCCCATTGGCTCACAAGTGACATCACATTTATATCTCTGGCTGTTGCCTGATGATGCTAGTTGTAATTACTGGCAAAACGTCGTACTCGAATTGTAAATGTTGTGGGTTTACTCTCCAACAAACCGGGTGTGCCGAACTAGTAACGAATTGGCATGTTCTGTTTACGTGACAAACCTTAGTAATTGGCTGTGTCGGGTGGTGGCGGGATTAACGACGCATCTATATTTCCGTGATCTAATGGATAACGTTGGTCGCGAAAGCCTGCTACGTGTTAAACCAAAAAGGCAATTAGAAAATCTGCTCAAATATTTAATGCTTCCAAAGTACCATCACTCCCCACGCCTCTTTAACATTCTTCGCCTAATGATGCACAAACAGCCATGTACAACGCTTGCCGTAATCCACTGTTGAATGAGGATCTGCCAACTGCACACCATGCAAGTCGTGGGGGTTATTTCACCATACTTCACCACGCTGGTCAGTTCAGACTATTGAAGGTGGGGAGCGTAGACTTTGGAGTGTAGTAGAGTACAATATATTTTTGCACCACCCCCCTGTTTTAAACATAGCCCTTGTACTCTCACCCAACGCTAAATGTTACAGGTGCCTTCTGGATATCTTTAGGTATACTAATTTAAAACTCCATTGGAAATCTGAATTAATGTGAAGTTCATCTGTAACTGAATAACTCAATACATGTCAATAATAATAATAATTGACAGATGCTGAATTTTTGTTGTTCTGCGTGTGCACCAATGCCATCGCAGCAGCAACATCAGCAGCATCAAATAATTTGTTTAACTGAATAAGATGGATACTGCGCCTTACAAAACACAAAAAAAGATCTTGAAAATTTTCCCGCGTTTTATTTTGGTAGAAATTCATAATCCACAATATAACTTGAACGCGTGAAAACAAAACGCGGAACAAGGTTACATTAAAGTACACAAAATATCGACCGTAAATACAGAGAGGGCACAGGGTAGTCGTGTGGCTGCTGATAACTATTAGGAGCAGAGCGATGATCTCGCTGGCAATCCACTCAATTATCACGATTCAGGATTGCGATTAGATTATAAATATATTTTTTACAATGTGATGAACGTAGCGGCATCTAGCAACTGCAGTTGATGATCACGTAAAACTATTACATGCATGTAGGAATCGAAAACACCACGATTCTTAGACACGTTATTCAATTAAATGAATCGCACGTTCAAAGAACCGATCATGAATCGATGCACAATTACAACCCATAACCACCACGCTTTGGGACGGGCGGCTCCTGGACAGTACCGGATGGCCAGGGTTGCCACCTGTCCTGGTTTTCCCAGGATCGTCCTCGTTTTGAGGTGGCTGTCTCAGATAATGTCTGCATCTTCCCGTGACATTAATAGTCCCAGAATTTTAGCAGTTGTAGGCAATAATACACCACTCACATAGCTCTCCCCTTTTCCGATATTGTGAAATATTCCGCTTCCCATGATAGGTCCCGTTTTTTTTGGAACTCTCCGGTGGCAACCCTGCGCACGTCAGTGTCTGTTCCCATCGTTCAGGTTGCCGCACAGCCGAACCCCGAGATCGGCGCATCCTCAAGCGCCAAACTACTGGAGTTACCATCATAGCTTAGGTCACTTGCCACAACTGTCACACGTACAGCCTGCGTGTCAAGCCACTGCCGGATGAGGGTCTACCCGCATCATGGAGGCAGTGAGGCTTATTTAACCGGACTTCACCGTGTACTGTCATCGCAGATTGATGAAGATGGGGGGGGGGGTACAGAACAATGGACTTTGCTGCACTGCTCCCTTCTTCCCACAGCACAAGATGGCGGTGGCGGTGCAGAGACGGAGGGAGGGTATTGGTGGGCGGGTGAGTGGTGCTCGCATTGGCACCCTCCCTACCACCAGCGGTAGTGCGCGAACGCGCGGTTGCCTTCGGCCATGCGGTGCAGGTCATGCTTGCGCTTGATGACGTTGCCCTCGTTGGTGAACGCTCGCAGGACCTCCACGGACAGCCGCTGCTGCATGAGCGAGCGGCGCGCCTTGTTCTCGCGGCACTCCGTGATGAGCCACTTCATCGCCAGGAATCGCCGCCGGTTGTCCTTGAGCGGTGTGGGCACCTGTGGGCGCCGTGGGAGTGGGAGAGGGTGGAGAATAATGGCACAGAGGTGGGATGCGACAGAATGATTGCTTCCATCTTTTGTGCAAAAGGAACGTGGTAAATTACTTAAATCGGACGAAAGCTTGTTAATGTGTATGTCTTCTCAGCTTGTATCTTATTTTTGTTCCTACACCCCAGCACTGCCTCCCCTTGATTATATTACAATGTTTACGTTATTATTCAGAACTCTCACAGTTTGTAGCACATCACACAACTACTTCTGAAATCACATCAGAAGGCCTCTGTGCCATGCTACGGACACAATCTATTACATGCCCTGCAAAGAGTATTCAGTACATGCAAATCTAACTGGACATTTTAAATTCTCAATCCAACATTGAGTTGAATTACGTGGAGACAAAACATTATTGGTTCTCATTATGAGTCACTTGTGACCAGGTTCTCAGTGGTGTCAGCTCGGTCCTCTGACATGGTATCAGTCGACCGCTCACCTGGTAATTTTTTCCTCCCTTCTTGACCGTTACGAGGCCGATGACCGGTTTGCAGTTTTCCATGGCCGTGTGGAAGATGGTGTAGGGGTTGCACTCAATGGCGTCTCGCTCGGGCTCCGGCGTCTTATAGTATGTCTCCAGCTGCTTGCGCTTAATCAGCTCCAATGTCTGCATACAACGGGGGGAGTGCCATTTGAATCGTCGGCGCTTCCCGCTGACCGCGAGTCTTGGCGTGCGAGGGTGGTCACTTCTCCGGACTGTGGCTGTTGCTCCCTTACCTCTTGCATGATGGATCTGGCCAGCACCTTGTTTCCACCCTTCATCAGCATGTTGATGAATTTGCTGTGGATCGAAGTGAATCGCAGATGTCATTAAACAAAGGACAGAGCGTTTCTCCAGGTACACACTCTCATCAGAAAAATGCAGCACAGAGCTCTCCAAATGAGGTTTTGGGGCTTTGAGAAATTTGCACCCAATTTTTACACGATTATAAGTGAAATGTCCCTGGAGTGATGAGAAATCGTGTTACACAAAGCAATTTGGATTTACATAGCATCTACATGGAACCGTATCTCAACACACAGAACAATGGGGAATACTTGTTATGGATCAGGGTGTCCCCTAACCCATGGTGGCCCTTATCCCAGGGTGGTCCCTACGCCAGACTGGTCCCTAACCCAGGGCAGCGGCGGAGGCAGAACGTGACGGCGGTGCTTGCTCACCTGACCGTGTCATCGTAGAACACGGAGCTGGTGAGGCTGGCCGGCGCCGCCTTGATGGGCCTCACGGCCTTGAGCTGGTCGAGCTCCCGCTCCTCCGCGCTCAGCTCCGCGGGGGGCTGCTGCTGCAAGCGGCTGCGCTCCCCGATGGGGTCTGGCGGCAGGAAGTGGGGGTTGTACTGCGAGCCACGCACCTGCATCAGCCTGGCCGGGTGGGCGAAGCGCACGGAACAACAAACTCTGCTTTAGAGATCCAGATTTTCAATAAGCGGTTCCCCAACCTCTGGGTGGGATCATTGAAAAAAAATGCACAAATCCACTTTAATCCGATTGCCTAACTAATGCCGAACACCGCGCATGAACTATGTGGTGACATTGTGGCATTAGTAAGGGCAGGAGCTCAGCAGCCTTGAATGGGGGGAGTGTGAGGGGTGGCGCCACACCAAAATTTTTAAAACCTTTCGATTTAAAGAAATATAGTGCACCAAAACAAATAAAAGCACACAATTAGTTAGTAACACTGCCTTAATGGAGGAAAACAGACACGCGTTAAATACCTTCCCCCATTAATTTTAAGCGATACATCATTAGTATACTCGCTATTTCTTTATACGACATCTTATTTGGTCAATCTCGCCTATACTGTCTCACCCGTACGGTGTGTCTTCTCTCTACCGTGTCGTCTGTACTGTCAGTCTCATCTATACTCTCTCGTCTGCACCGTCTCGTCTGTACTGTGCATCGTCTGCAATGTCTCATCATCTTTACTGTCTGTCAAGGATGTACTGTCTGTACGATAGTGTCAGCCTCGTGTGTGTATTGTCTGCACGACGCTGTCAACCTCGCCTAGACTGTCTCCTCTCCACCACCTCGCCTGCAACAGAACCCCGCAATTCGCCATTCAAAGCCGCAACACCGAACGGAGACCCGACAGAAAGTCATTCAAGGTGCAAGTGAGCACGGGGGGGAGGGGGGGCTGTCCCTCCTTTCCCTCCAGGCCCCAGGAAGTTCCTCACACAGGGGGAAGGAGGTGGTGGTGGGGGGCACTCACACGGGCGGGCACGGGCCAGGGAGACGGCGGAGGAGGAGCGCGACCCGGCCGAGAGCGGAGACGCGTGGCCGCAGTGAGGACGCGGCCATGATCAAGGTATCTCCTCCTCCCCTCCAACTACTACCGGGTCGCGGAGGTCGCGAGGTCAGCTCCGCCCAGCTCGGCCACACCCCGCCCACCCGGCCACGCCCCGCCCACCCGGCCACGCCCCGCCCACCCGGCCACGCTTCGCCCATCCGGCCACGCCCCGCCCACCCGGCCACGCCCCGCCAGGCCACGTGACTCTGTGACGACTGTTCCCCGCACGTAGTTTGGCAGCGTGGCGTTTGCGATGTCAACGAATGCACGCGACACGAGGATTTGATGTGAACGCGCGGGTGTTGTCAATTTAACGACGTGTTGTTGTTTGTTGTTCGGGGAGACACGAAGAAAGATGGAAGGAGCACGGAAAGAGAGGGAAGAACTAACAGAGAAATGGCTTGACCGGCATCATGCGATAGGTGCCAGAAAGATGTGGTGGCACTACAGTTCTTGAGCATATTGGCACAAGACAGGAAAGTGGTGACAAATGACGAAATGTGCAGTGGACACCTTACGGGCTCTCTGCCTTATGGATCGTGATGATGAGTAACAATCATACACGGCAGACTTTTTTTTGCCAATATCAAAATGACAAAACCCCATTAACGCAATAAATAGAGGTGCTATTTAAAATCAGTAACAATAATTCTACATTTCAGCCCGACGGTGGTGGCTATGCACGTGGCTTGTAGTCCAGTGCTGTTGGAGGCAGCAGCCAGAGTTAGATCGCACGAATGTTGTGAAACTCCCTTCCCGTGGGCGTCAAGGAAGAGCCATCCATTCCCTTTCGGAGGGGGGGGGGGGGCTTGCCAGGAGAAGGCGGTTACACTACGTACAGCAAAACATATGGAATTATCTACATCTGTTCCATCTGCATGGGATCGAGTGTTGCCCCCTTGCGTGGGATTTCTCCGGATTTTTATGCCACGTAAACCCGTACGAATTGGTCGATAGCGCCTTCATATTCAGCAGACAGAGATGCCCGCAGAGCTTGGGCAATTGTTGACGCCGGCTCACAGCCTGGCTTGCTGCCTTTGTGGTTCCTCCTCGCGAGAGTTAGCGAATATTGTGCGGCGGCGCGTTGACAAGTTGACTTTATTATTTAAAGCGATGTTTGTGTGTTGGGGTGTCATCTAAGCGGTGGTGTAGCGGTTAGCGCGAGGCGCTACGAACCTGGCTACCCGAGTTCGATTCCTGCTCTCACGGCCAACGATTTATATGAATCGGTCCTGGGCCTCCCCTAGGTCGACTCAGCATCAAATGAGTACCGACTACGATGTGTAAACATTGGGGGAGACAAAGGCGACCGGGCGTGGTGCTGGCCACCCACCCCCTCGTGTGACGTTCCGGCCTTCATAGGTGCTAGTCGCTTCACAGCACTTTCCCCAACAGTCTGTTGAAGACTACACGGGGGATCTTTGTCTTTTTGGTGGCGTCTCAACGACTCAAATATTGCCCGATTTCCAATTCACGTTAAAATGAATACGAATAAATACAAGCTATTTTGAAATCGATGTGAGAACGGATAATTGTTCACGGTCTTTAAAGATTAGTATTACCCTACCGACGAGCTGGATGACAGTGTAGATAGGAACTTCATGTTTTGTGGGATGAATCTAGGACACTCTGAATTGGTTTTGAGTCTAGATAAGCGAATTACACGTAACAATCCATCCAATCACATTCGGTTATAATGAGAACTCTGCAAATAAATGACTACTGCATACCGTACGTGTAATGAAGCAGACTCCATGTCTGTCTACATTAAAAAAACTGGTTTTTTTACTCTTCCTCGTCAACACCACATACAGGCCTTCTGTGTAGGCATGTATAGAGTCAGTAGATAGTAGATACTACTGACTCTATTGTATGTAGGGTGTGTAGACATATCTATAGTCAGATACGACTGACTATAGATATGTATATGTGTAAGCATATATGCCTATAAAATAAATAAATGCAATTGGGGGGGGGTCGACAATTGTTGAAACCTGTTAGATCAATCTTTGACCCCCACATCTGGGGGGGGGGGGGTCCACTTTCTATAACGTTTTGATTCAGGCCTTCTGAAAGGTTCTTATCATTCAGTTGACGGATAAACGGAACGCCGGGCTTTTATCATAGAGATACAAGTGCGTGCAGTACACGAGAGGCTGAGGCTGACCACTCTCTAAGTTGCTGCAATAGCGTTTATTTGTGGGGTGTTTATACACGGGCAGACACGTTTCCAACTCGAGGCATTTGTTTGCAATTCGTCACCGTGACCTGCCCGACGTTGATCCAACGTCTCACCGCTCGAGCCACTCCGCACCCACGAAGTGCGCCCCCCTCAACGGAGGAGGAGAACTCATCTCAAGGTCACGAGGAATGGTCCCGGGGGGGGAGGGAGGTGTCGGTGTGAAGGGCGTTGAACAAACGGGCTGGGGTCGTAACTTCTCCGCCCCCTTTGTGTTCCGCTCCCTCCGTCACCCCCCGCTTCGATCGAGGCAACCGCTCGCGACGATGAAGCCAATCGACGCAACAACCACGACTCTCGTTTAGTGTTTGGGCGCGCGGTGGGGGGTTGGTGGCCCTGCACAAGAGACGCGCAAGATCGTGACTCGGCAGCGAGAGCGGACGCGTCTCCAACCTCCCACCCACGCGCTCCACGAGACTGGCCATTCAATCAACAATAAAATTAACCCGTAAAAACAAAGTTTTTCACTATAAATCCTTTATATGCATGGCGGCTAGAGTCCTCTCGTCCTCTGGCTTGAGATGGCTGCCACCTATGGGTCAGATGATTGCATGCCAGCATTAAGCAATTGGTAATTAAATATAATATTTTTGTCCTAAAAAGTGTAACATTTTGGAAAAAATTTTTCACGAACATTAATTGTCACGCACAACGAATCTGTGTGGAAAATGTCAGCTCGATTGGATCCCGGGAAGTGGGTTAAAAAACGACCGAAAGATTTGCACGGTCGTAAGCAAGCAAGCGCGCAAGTGAACTTAATATAAAGGATTTAAAAAATTAACCCGTAAAAACAAATTTTTTCACTATAAATCCTTTATATGCGTGGCGGCTAGAGTCCTCTCGTCCTCTGGCTTGAGATGGCTGCCATCTATGGGTCAGATGATTGCATGCCAGCATTAAGCAATTGGAAATTAAATATAATATTTTTGTCCTAAAAAGTGTAAAATTTTGGAAAAAAAATTTCACGAACATTAATTGTCACGCACAACGAGTCTGTGTGGAAAATGTCAGCTCGATTGGATCACGGGAAGTGGGTTAAAAAACGACCGAAAGATTTGCACGGTCGTAAGCAAGCAAGCAAGCGCGCAAGTGAACTTAATATAAAGGATTAAAAAATAACATATGGCTTTATTTTGGTGATTTCGAAACGTTTTTTGGTTTGTCCGTGTTTGTTTGTTGTAGTACGGAGTTCGACTGATGGCCTTAATCTAAGTTGTCTTGTGGTTGTTGTTGTTGTTTGACTTGCATCCCACTGGGATTTTTGCACACAGCGTTGGTGTACGGTGCTTTTTCTGGAATATTTTGCAGTCTTTTCCTGGATTTTCTGTTTGCACATAGTCACATATTCACTTTAAGATGTTTTCTTGTTCATGTTTTTGTTTCATGTTTTTGTTTGTTGCGGTTGCACCCGATTCAAGAGCCGAATGGCTCACAGGGCTATACCTAATACATGAAAGTGGAAACAACAACCGCCGTTCACCACGAGGTGGCGAGGACGGTCACTGTGCAGGGCTTGGGCCGTGCTCGGTGCGCAATTTTGAGGCCACGCGAAGTGGTCCAGGCGAGCTTGGCAGGAGCGTCACGGAACCGAGACCCAGGTGCCATAGGGTGACTGTACCAAGGCCGTAGCCATGGAGTCAACATTGGGGGGGGGACCAAATATTCCAGGGGGTCTGCCCCCCCCTCTGGGCCCCCCCCCCCCAAAAATCTAAATTTGAAAACGAATTTCCTCCTAGAATATAAAAAAAATCACTAACACGTATGATGGACTTTTTTTTTACAATAATGTCCAATAGTGTATTGTATTACATTGCCCTGTTTTTTCTTTTTACCTTTTCTTGTTTCTTTGTATGTAATGGCAGAGATTAGGGATTAATAAAGTACAACTTTAACCACAATCATATAAACAGAAATCTATTTTATAGCAATATATTGGGGGGGACATTTTGGGCATATTTGAATATTGGGGGGGGGGGGGTGTCCCCCAATATATATCATAAATACGGCCTTGCACTGTACGTATGTAAAACTTCTTTCGCACCGCACGTAGCCAACCGCTCCCATCGGAGATGACTGGAAGATCCACCACCTGTGCCCCCCCCCTCCTTTGCTGGGCTAATTCAATCGCAGCCCCCGCTGACGCAGATGAAAGGGGACCACGCACGCGCAAGCGACCGACCCCGCCCACACCACAGCGTGAGGAGCCCCCGACCGCACCCCATTGGCTGCCGATTCAAAATGTCACGTGCGGGTCGTCGCGCGCAAACTGGCACGCCTGCTTGCACAAAATGGAGGAGAGAAAAAGCGTGCGTTTGCGTCAAGTTCGGAAACGCTTTCCAGACACGCGTTTGCCCTCGGAGGTATTTTGGCGACGATGAGAGTATTAGTGGTCTGCGATCGCACCGGGCGTGAAGGGGGCAGGTTTGTAGGCCACGACGAGACAACGGTGATCGGATAGCGGCCCTGCCCGGGAGGTCACGCCTCGGCCAGCAGGGTCGTGACACCGTGCTGTGTTCTGACAGTGCCGGATCTTTGTGTCCAGGAGAAAGCCATTGATTCGTTTCGATGGTTTTTATATCGGTTGAGTCATCAATCGAATCACTTTACAATGCAGTTGAGTTCATTGTGGATCATCTTTACAGGAGTTGGACAGACATGCAGACGAACGGGCAGAGCTCATAGATTAACGTGGTAACAGTAACTACAATAACAAAAAGCGTACATTGAATAATGGTAATAAGGTTCTAGACGTAGAATAAGCCGCTACAAACATTCTCATGCTGTATAACCTATGTGTATGTACATTAGTGAGATAGAACAGCAGACCTAGACTGTGTTCCCCAAAGACTACAAACCATCCATTGCCTCTCCCCGGTTGCGTGAGTGTGACATTGTGAGTGTGATAATGTCCTGTGTGTGTGTGACATTGAGAGTGTGATCATGTCCTGCGTGTGTGGTCACCCAAAGGAAGTGGTGATTTGTTTCCCAGTGGCGATTGACTTCCCAAAATTTTGCGTCGAAAATCACTTCTCAGTCCCATTCGACCCATTTGTCCATTTATACGTAGGTTCATCTGTTCGTCCGTCTGTCCATTCATAAGTCGTCCATCCATCTGTCTAGGATGAACGTTGGCAACTTTGGTCACCACCGTTCAGAGCGACTCTGAAGTGTTAAAGGGAATGACGACGACACGGAGATGCGAAGTGAATGCCGTCGCGCCTGTCCATCCATTTATTCGTTCGTCCATCCATCTATCCGTCTCGGATGAACGTTGACGACTTTGGGTCACCACCATTCATAGCGATTGCGAGGTGTTACAGGGAAGGACGACACGGAGACGCGAGGCGAGTGCCGTCACGCCGGCCACGCGGCGCGGGCGAGCACCAGAGAGAGGGCGCACGTCCATGTCACCGCTCCCACGTGTCGTGCAGCTGCTCCAGAGTCCGTCGAGGTGGCACCTGCGAAGGAGGAGGAGGCGGCACACACACGGAACCATGCAGTGATCGGGCAAACCCACCCACCCCAGAGAATAACCAAGCGCCGATAGTTTCCTGAATGCCAAATCCAAAACAAATAGCACTAGCATTGAAACTGACCAAGCAATTAAAACTATTATAATACTGTACATTGCAGGAGTCTTGGTCGATGACAATCTCATCAACAACCTGATCAAGTTTGTTATTGCCGTCGTCCTCGGACGAACGACAGGCAATAAGATCCTGCGCCGCTCCGGCCCGGTTAGACGGGACCTTCAGGCAGCTGGCCGTGATCCATGATCGCAAGCACATGGACTTGATAAAGAGCGTCGTTGACAACGACTGGCGAACGCACATGAACTCCCGCCCGGCTCCGCTATTCGCGCGTTCGTAGGGAGTTGATGTCGCCGGCGCTCCCAAGTAGTCGTAGGCCATCTTGTAGTGAGGAGGGAGCAGCTCTTTGCGGGGAGGCCACCACTGCATTACATCAATGAAGATGCTGGCGGTCGTGACGCCCATGCTCAGAAAACGATCGACTTCATCGCCGTCGTCGATGGAGCTGCCGAAGTTGCTGAATAGGGTGCTGAACTGCGACCCCTCCTCCATATGGGCAGCGACTGCCGTCGGCGGGATCGCGAGCACGTCCGAGTAGCGATGCTGCAGGACAGAACAGATCGTGGCCTTCAGTGTAGCCAGCTCATCTTGGTCTGTCGTTTTTGGCAGCTGTGGATTCAAGTAGGATGCCACAATGGCGGGTTCCTGAACCAGGAAGTCACTGCACCAGCTCGGGCTTCATCTCCGTCGCGGTCAAGGACTCATCGATCGCTATAAGAGCGGCTTCACCGCAATAGCAATGACGGATCAGGTGCTCCATCGTCACCGGCACGAGATCGAATGTCGACTTGCTGTCCGCCGACAACGAGGTCATGACCTGGCGCAGCATTCGCAGGAATGCTTTCACGCCCTCGATGTTTTCCCACTGCAGTTCAGAGAAAGCACCGACGCCGATTACATCCTGGAAGCACGCCATGATAATGTCCAATGGGACACGCTTTTTGATAGCGTCATCGCCTATGTCAAACGTCGAATTCCACCTGGTCGGCGAGTCCTGGTGCGTCGGCTCCTTGCTGGCGAGCTTGGCGATCTCGGCCTCGTGGCGGTACGACTGCCGGACGACCTTGCTGCACCTGATATTGACGAGCGCCTCGCGCAGTTCAGCGTTGGTCGACTTGATCAGTTTGAGAACTTGGATGACGCCGAGCACCGAATGATCCGCGCAGCGAATATTGTGGCGAACCTGCAACTGCTCATATCCGGCGTCCGCGTTGACCAGGGCGAACAACGTCTTGACAGCGCTGATTGCATCAGAGCCATTGTCACCGGTGAAAGCGAGCCGCTTGGTCGAGACATTGTACTCAAGGCTTTGGAGGTGCTCAAACAGAGTGGTGCCAATGCGCTTGCCGACACCCCTTCCGGACTGCACATTGAGGATCGTCAGCAGCATGGATTTCGACCCACCAGATTTGGCGTCGATCCAGTGCACCGTGACCATCCAAAATCCCTTCAGGTTGCGGTTCGACCACCCGTCGATGGTGAGCGAGATGGCGAACGTCCAGGTTGGAGGAGAACGTCCCGACGATGGGCAGCATGATGGCGTGATGCTCGACAATCCTGCGAATGATGGTGCGGGTCGACGGGCCCTCGTATTCCTGCATCAATGTGTGGACCAAGGTCTTGAAATTGTCGCTGCCCGCGGCTCGCAAAGAGATTGCACCTCGGATAACAAAATCAACCGCCGCGTTCTCAAACTTCACCAGGAGGCGATCCGGGATTTCTGGCCGGCTGAGCGTTTGCTGCATTAGGCGGCTCGCCGACGCCGACGTCCCGACCTCGTTGCCTGGGGCGAGCACGTCGTGCTTCTTGAGGTGGGCTTTCCACCCCGACTCGTTCGTGTGGGAGGAAAACCACTTGCGGCAGTGCACGCACTGCCGCTTCCCTTGCTGCACACGGGGATCACCCTCCATCCAATCGTGCGTGTGCTCCCACGGGAACGCATGCCGTTGCCTCTTTCGATTGCTGTTCGCAGCGACCCCGGAAATGCCGTTGCTGGCATTCTGGATCTCATCTTCTACCTCAAGAACGTGGTCCGTCTCCATCTGGTCCGACATCAATTATTCCAATAAAAAATGGAGGCCACGGACTGCGCCACAGAGCTATTAGCGAGCGGTAAACAAGGTATTTAGCAGATAATACTTAGCACTACATTTACCCTACCGGGTAATTCTTCTGCGCTACCTTTACCCTACCCTTTACCTTACCACTTGGCATGGTTGACACCTTTACCTTTACCCTTTTATCCGGTAAAAAAGGTAAGTTACCTTACCTTGCCGAGGCCTATTGCCACCTTAAATGCGTTCTTTCACTATCTCTCCTTTGTTTCTGTCTCACAGTCATGCACTCTCTCCCCTCGTCCTCTCTCCGTGTGTCAACGTCTCCACTCACTTTGTGAGACGTGAGGAATAAGCATATAGCCAACGCCAGGTTCTTTGGGCTTGGCGGCCGTAGTGGTGGGGGTCCTGGCAGTCGTGGGGGTGCTGGAAGTGATGGGCCAGTTGGAACTCGTGGAGCTGCTGGAGCCGTTGCTGCTTGTGTTGTTTGTGTTGTTGTTTGTTTTGGCAGAGCTAGAGGGGGTGGTGGTGGTGATGGTGGTGGAAGATGTGTTGGAACTCGTGGAGCTGCTAGGGCCGTTGATGTTTGTGCTGTTGTTTGTGTTGCTGGAAGTGGTGTTGTTCGTGGCGGGAGTGGGAGTGGGGGTGGCCATGAGGACTGGGGTGTCTCCCCAGACTCTTGTGACTGAGTTGAACTGCGACTGATTGAGCAGTGGAAGCAGCTCGTCCGTGATGGTGGCGACGCTCTCCACGCGCAGAGATGACAGCACGGCCGGACTGAGTGCCTACAGTGAGCACACACACACACACACAAAGATCCCCCGTATAGCCTCAACAGACCGTTGCTTCAAGTGCCGCTCGCAAGCACCTATGAAGGCCGGCACAGCACACGAGCAGGTGGTTGGCTAGCGGCGATGTTGACACACCGCACCAGGTACTCATTTGAGGCTGAGTTGACCTAGGGGAGGCCCAGGACCGATTCAGTTAACAGTTACTGGTGTTGGCCGTGAGCGGGAATCAAATTCGGGTCGCCGGGTTTGTAGCTAACCGCTATGAAGACAAAGATCCCCCGTATAACCTTAATAATAATTAAAATGTATAATGCGCATTCCATGCTAGGATCCCAATGCGCAATGCATGAAAAGCAGGGAAAAAAAACCAAAGTGAAGAGAGAAGTCCAGTTTAAAGAGATGGATTTTAAAAAAAACAGACTTGAATATATCTTCTTGTTTTTTTTGGTAAAGTCACGCAGAAGGGAAACAATAAAATAATAAAAAATATAAAACAATAAAATTATCACGACGTTTCGACTGCAACACAAGCAATCATCTTCAGGTGTGAAAAACACAACAAACATTTTTTTAAAAAGTGGCGGGTTTTTTATTAACGTTAGCACCAAGGACAGCGATTTTGGCAGTTGTTCAGATGGACGAGTTCGAACATAGAGGAACTCGTTGGTAAACAATGTGCCCTCAAACTAAGCCAGAGGCAAGTATAAGAAACAGTCATTTGGACATGATAATAGACATTTTATCGTGAAAAAATGGTTGAATTTTAGTATAAAATCAGCAGAGGAGTGGGAGATTACGTTTAGTTCCTGATTCAAAAGTTGACTGATACAGGAAAATAAAGTCCGAGGATTGTTATCACTATTTGCAATGCGACCAGGAATGCAGGTGGATTTAGCCAGGGCAACGTTGAAAAATAAGCGCAGACCGGCAAAAAAGAAAAGCCAAGACCCGTGCGATGGTGAGCGTGCGAGCGTGAGCGCGTATCCCACCACGAGCGTGCTCGGCGGGATAAGGAGGAGGACCACCGGTTTGATGACGCCGACTTGATCGCTTTGCAGGGAATTCCACTCGTCCACAGATGCTGCAGCTGTTCCCCAGGAAAAAAAAACCACCAGGAACCACGCTTCGTCAAACCATCCCTCCCAGGTCCTCCCCCCCCACTTCACAAAGAAACCAATCATCTCGCTGGGCTTTCGGCCGTTGTTAGATCAAGATTTTCTGCCACTGCTACGACTGGAATGTCTCCCGAGAGGACGTCCACCTTGGAGATGGAATGACGAGATCGGTTCGTGTGCAGGCGCTGGATAGATTGTTGCATCGCAGGTTTATGTCGGGTGGCGGCGTTTTGGAGAGGCCCCTCATCCATGGCTGATGAGGACTTATACCATCTTCGCTGACATTTTACAATGTCAAATTCCAGTTTTAAAAGATATAGTATCTAAATAGAGTAAAAAATACATTAAGATGCTATGGCAAAACACTTATTGCATAGTCGATTATTAATATCACTGCTCGAGTACATGAGCAGACAGATTAATTGTTGCATCTCAAGAGTGTGGGAGATTCCCGATTACAAGTCGGCCAGTCCCTCTGCCCTCTCTCTAGCTGCTGAAGGAGGCTTATTTCCTGAAACGTCAGCCTACTACATATCATTATATTACAAGGTAGCGCTGATGGTGAATGTGGTGACATTGAGTCTTCCTTTTGAAACAATTGTTATCGGCGTTTTTTTTGTTGTTCCAATAATATCAGTTGTAATGTCACGAGATGCAGTATGCACATGGGATCTTGTGTACGATGATTTGTATCCCTCCGTGTTAGAGAAAGGCCCGTGGAAGGAGATGGCAACAAAACGACTTCTGAAAGCCCTTCAAGCCACATTTATTTATCCACACGCGGGAAGAACGCTGCGCTTTCCCAAACGTCCCGCCACAAAAAGATCGCCACACGACAGCCAATCCGAAATGGTTGTCATTCGCAAAATTTGGGTGAACGATCACATTGAGCGTGATTTGTTTGCGCAGTCATTGGCGACCGGGCTGAGAACCATCGTCTCACTGCACTCAGGTCCCAAGCCAGAATTCTCAGCAGTGCCAGCCCAGTGTCTCTGACCCCTGAACCCTAACCCAGGCAATACGCGCGTGTGCCCGAGAACTAGGGTTGCCACCCGAGGTACAGAAACCACCAGGACGCACCACGTGAACAAGAAAATCTCGTGATACAGGAGGAGGGGAGAATCAAATGCAAGCGCATCGTTTTCAGTGGTGTATCGATGCACCACCGACAAACAATTGGGGGGGGGGGGGAATTCAATTTTTGGAAGGGGGAGGTAAGTCTCCCGTGCCAACCACCTCAACAATAGAATGATCCTGGGGGGGAAAAAAACCCAGCGAAGGTAGCAACCCCAGCGAGAACTCGTCGCGAGTTCACGCCGGACCTCACCTAGCAGGCATCCGGCCTGGTTGATCGTTTCGGGGGTCCAAGCCGTGAGGTTCGAGCCCCAGACGGTTTTCGCGACGGAGAAGAGGGCCTGCAACTGCGCGGGGCTGAAGGTGTCCACGTTGCCCACGCTCTCCGCCGCCAGCCTGCACGCGCGCGCACGCAACCGCCGTCTCGCCAACGTCAAACCACACCACCAACAGGGCCCACGGAGAGAAGCGTGGGGGCCCCAGTGAAGTAAATACGGCGGTTCGACGGCTGGAAGAGCTCCTCCCCCCCCACAATCTCTTCCCATCCATTCCCATCCCCCATCTTCATTGACAAAGGCGGCAAACTTTGCCCGGGCCTAGATTGTACCCCGAATGTAAATTATTATTTTCATACGCAAAGAAAATTACCACTTTGTTGGTTTTCTGCAGTGCATTGCAGTGTTTAATTAATAACGCTACTAAAATTAAGTCTGCACCTTCATTCGGACATGTTTTGCTTTCGTCAAAGTCGGTCGTGCGTTGGTCTCTGGTTGCTAGTCGTAGCCATCGTCACGCTCGGTGATTTCCGTCCAATGAAAGAGTCGCTGTCGGCGTCATGGATAAATAAAATAGGCGCTCAGTTGACAAATATTTCCCACATCGCTAAATGTTCGTGGATGAAAGGAAGCCTGCTCACTTGTAGGCGTCTTTGTTGATGCCCGAGAGGTCCGGAATTCCTGCCAAGAATGTCCCCAGGGAGGAGATCTCGCGGGCAGTGAGCGAGGACACGGCGTGTCTAGCCAGGAAACCCTCGGCCACGGCCGCCAGCTGTCAAAAAGCGCAGCAATCGCAGAGTCGCGCGTCATTGATTCTATTCCTACTATTGCGCTAATTTACCCGGGAAAACCTCACTGAGCATCAATAGTGGGGGTTTTTAGGAGGTTCCACCCATGCTTTGTCACGTATAGAAGGGTACTGCTCCTACTACGTACGATCCCAATTGAGTAATTCGCGGGTCACTTTTTCAAGCGTTGCAATGTTTTGGCCGATGCCAGTTGCGTTGTGTTATTTTTCGCCTAGAGAGAGATAAGCGCACTACGCGGAGGGAAACCTTTTGCAGAAGTGTGGGAGAACATACACAGACTCCACGCAGAAATGTGCCTGAGTTGGGTGTCGAACCCAGGCATCGAGCCGTCGTGATTCGGCGATACAGTACGTCGATGGATCGTACGACATGAGGTCCACGATAATCGTATCGTCTGGCTTGCAAATGCGCGTAAGACCGCGATTATTGTTGCTCACGTTGATGATTTCACGCGAAATTTCCTGACAGAAATATTTCTGAAATAGCAATGGGGATGACAACGTTCAAAGTTAAGAGTTTATTACCCGTGAAATTAGTGCTTTGCAAGATGTGATCATGAGTGAATGAAGGCGCGGTGTTCGAACGGTAAAGGTGCAACCCTGAAATTGCTTGCTCACACCACCACTAGTAGAAACGCCTCCCGCTCGTGGGAGCTCTTAAAGGGCCCCCGTCTAGAGGTTATTTGGCCTACTCTTCCACGCTGGCCAGACCACTTGAATGAGGTGGGGAACGCCCCAAACTTTACCCCACCACCCATGACCTGCCCCATCGACTAACTTCGCCAAAACCATTCGCAATAGCTGGGTGGACGACAAGAGGCTGGGGGACTTGAGAGACGTTCCCATTGTTTAGCCCGCCGCTCCGAGAGATTGAAGCGGCGGATCGCCCCGAATCGCAAACCCCATTACGGGGCCCGCAAGCCGTGCCCGGGTGGGCGGAGGAAGGGGGCATGTGGATGGTCGCACCTGGCCCTGGCTCCAGCCGGGGATGGTGGCGAGCACGGACACGAGGTCGAGCTGGATGAGGTCGAGGGCCCGCAGCTCGCTAGGGCTCAGCGCCAGGGCCAAGCGGCGCAGCGCAACGGCGTCCACGTTGGTGCTGGGCGCCCCCAGGGCCTGCACGGCGCACACACGCACGCACACGGCGCACACACGCACGCACACACGCACGCACACGGCGCACACACGCACGCACACGGCGCACACACGCACTTTCGCACGATTAACGAGATTTGTTGTCATTCCCCCCCACCCGCACTTCCGATTAGCACGGTTGGCTACGTACGGTGAGAAAGAAGTTCAACATACATAATACGCTGTTAACTCTGACGTGTTCATTGATAATATCCTAATATCTTTTGAACTCTTGATATCCTTCAAACCCTGGTACCCTTTGGAATATAATACACTTTTCCTGATATCCTTTAAAGTTTTGATTCCATCTGAACCGTGATGCCCTTTGAACCCTAATGCCCTTTGACTGATATCCTTTGAACTCCGACACCATTTGAACCCTGATACCATTTCACCGATGCCATTTCAACCCTTCTAACCTTTGAACTCTGATCCCCTCTGAACCCTGATCCTCTTCCATTGAGAGTGTATTTAGAAACATGCGTTTCGATTATTACGATTATTTAGCTGTTATAAATGTACACGTGATAAGCCACTTCGTCGAGTTAACATTTGTGGCCAGGTCGCTTCTGAAAAAATAAGCTAATAGCTCAGTGGGCTTTACCCGGCAAAACAAAAATAGTAATTTGTATTTTTAATTACCTTTCTTATACTTTGCACTCAGTACTTTTTTTATTGTTTGTTGACCCGCCCGGACTGCACATTTGCGGAAAAGGAACTCTGCAGCTCATCGGATTCCCCCAGTTATAAAATCCAAATTCCTATGACGAGACTACCGTGTCCACACACCCCTCACCGTCTTGAGGGCCTGGAGCTTGTCGGCGGAGAAGTAGGCGGCGCCCAGCGTGTCCAGGCTGTCGGCGATGGTGGCCTGCGGGATGCAGTCGACGAGGTCGGCGAGCGGCAGCCAGGGCAGCCCGTAACCCAGATCCAAGAGGTCGGCGCGCGTGTACGGCGTGTCCGTGCACGCGGCGCGTCGTACTGCACCCGCACGCACGCACAGAGACGACACGCGCGCGCGTGTACAGACAACATACGCACGTGTGTGCACTCACACAGATACGACGCGCGCGCATGTACAAACAAACACGCATGCGCACGTACGCACACGTACACATACATACATAGATACAATACACGCGCGTGTGTACACCCCAACAACAACAACCGCCATTCGCCAATAAGTGGAGGTGACATCGCCGCGGCGCTTGTGCTAGGCTATGTGCACTTTAAGGCCACGTGAAGTGTCGAAGGCTCGCTGGTCGGTCACGGGACAGACCCAGGTGCCGTGGGTTGACTGACTGAGATGACTGGCAGACACACACAGACGCAAATGCATACGCACGCACACGTGCACACACACACACACGAATGCACACAAAGCACAAACACCCACGAGCAATCAACAATGTAAGCACGAAACGCACACGCGTGCCCCTGACTTCATTACCGTATCGCACCGCACGCGTAAAACCGTACAATGCCCGGCCTTCGAGGTGGGCGAGGAGTGGTGGCCAAACAAGGGCGCAAGAGCTGTGACGAGCACAGGAGCTGCTTGATTGCCCTGAATAGATTCTGCTGATGTCGATGACGACGGACGATGTAGGTGCACGGGGGCCATCGTCGGTGAAGGCACCAGCAGCACGATCGAGAGCCCAGCAGGCCGAAATGTGGCGGAATGGTCGCTCACCCCTGGCTTTGATGGGCCTCTTGACGAGCCGGACCCCCAGGTTCTCCACGCTGCGCCCTCTGCGCAGCCACACCTGGGTTCTCAAGCGTTTCTCCTGCACGTCCCTGAGCAGCAGGTCTTGGCTCCCCTCCCGTATCACGTCCTGCACGATAACGACACTCGGTAATCGGCATCATTAACCAAACTGGCCGAACAATCGCCCCCTCTCTCCAACAGTGCCGGCCCCCCGCCCGTCTCGCCAGTGGTGGTGGTTGTGCACGTGGTGCGTGATTCAGCACTGTGGAGGCAGCGCGAGGTTTGGTGCATCGCAGCACTGATGCCGTCAAACTCATGGGCAGTCCAGGAGGTGCCATCCCCTGGCTCGCTGAGAGAAGCCAGTACTGCAAGTGGACTCACCGCCACGTGTTTCCATCTCTACAGGGATAGAGTGTTGCCCCCTCGCACGAGTGGGTTTCCTCCAGGTGCTCCAGTTTCCTCCCACGTGTGTAAAAGCTCAACATTAAATTGGCTAACTAACGTCTTCAAATAAAAACCCCAATGCGGTAGGAACCCCCCTCCTGTGTGGCTCTCCTGGATGAATAAGAATTTTTGCCGATTGAATTTCTTCGACAACAGTGTTGCCCCCTCTTCCAACACTGCTGTCCCCTTCTCATAAGAAGTGTGTTAAATTAAGGGCGCATTATTAACGTCAAATTGTTCTTATTGCAAGTGGTGCTGGCCTTGCCGCCTGGCCCGGCCACCCAGTCCTTCCCGTCCGGCACTGCCGTCCGGTACCGTCAACCGGCCCGGCCGCCCGGCCCTGCTAATCAGCCCTGCCACCCGTGTCGTATTCCCGGCGGAGCCTCACCGTGGGGATCGAGTCGAGCATGCTCATCTTGAGTACGGTGAGGAGGTCGCTCAGGCCCTTTGCAGTCTTCCCATTCCACCCGATCGCGTACCTGTTGGGCCAAATGTCAAGTCAGTTGCAACACTTCACAAAGGTAACTGTGGACATATCAGTTGGTGAAACTTGTGGGCGACGGAATCGAACCTGCGACTTCTGGATCGCACGTTCACGGTTCTACCGATCGCAGCTTGGGGCATAATTGTAACAGGAAAAAAAAAAGTATGCACATGCAACATAGAGTCAGCCGGCAGGTGCCAAAAGGACAAAATCCATAGGGGATGGGGGGGGGGCACACCCGTAGCGCCGCGTGAGGAGCGGCGGGAGCGCGGCGACTTGCTCGCTCGAGTAGTGGCCGCATGCGCTCATTCCCTCCAGCACGGACGAGTCGGCGCCCTGCAGCTGGGACACCGAGAGGCCGCACGACATCCAGCCCAGCACGGCCACGTCCTCCGCCCTCAGAGCCTCGCTCCTGCCCTGTGAGCGCACGCAGGGACGCGACAACAGACAGCGGCGGCCGCCGTTCGCCACTTAGCGGGGAAGGAGGTGACGTCGCCGCAGCGCTTGTGCCAGGCTAGGTGCGCTTTGTCGCCACGTGATGCGTCGAAGGTTCATTGACAGGTCACGGGGACACACTCAGTTTTTGTGGGTTGACCGCCTCGGATGATTGGGTACACGTAACAATATAACCCCACCAGACTGTCGTGCCACGTGCTGTTAGCGAGCACCTATGAAGGCCGCCACGGTACACGAGGTGGTGTCGTGGCCGGAAAACCACGCCCGACCGCCTCTGCCTCTCCAGTGCCATTGATTACACACTGCACCAGGTACTCATTTGAGGCTGAGTCGACCTAGGGGAGGCCCAGAACCGGTGCAGGTATTCGTCACTGGCGTTGGTAACAAGCGGCAACGAAACTTTGGTCTCCGGGTTCGTAGCTCAGGTGCACTGACCACTGCACCACACGCACAGGAGCCTTGTGGGCACTCAGACGCACGCGTGGGCACACGTGGGCACACGTGGGTACAGGTGGGTACGCGTGAACACACGTGGGTACAAGTGTGTACACGTGAACACACGTGAACGCACGTGGGCACACGTGGGTACAAGTGGATACACGTGAACACACGTGG
>CM025652.2:2734361-2746013 GCA_014621495.2 Entosphenus tridentatus
GACAAATAGTTCACTGCTTTAGCCCACCGGTGTGTTGTTTCACGCTTCAACACACCGGTTGGCTAAAGCAGTGAACTATTTGTCTTTTGTCAACGTGATACTTTTTTACTGATTGGCCGTGTCGGGTGGTGGAGGGTTACGACACGTTTATAAATAACGCGATCTAACCAAAAAACGTTGATTATGAATAATATTGGTCACGAAAGCCTACGTGTTAAACTGACCTTCTGCTGCTGGGCACTGGCGGAGCCGGCGCTGGCGTTCTGGAGGCATGCCTTGAGCTTGTCGACGAGGACCGTGTCCATCAGGGGCACGGTCTTCACGTCCGGGTAAACGCAAATCACGGAATCCGGAATCCTGGCGGGCACAGGGGCAGTTGGGCGACTTTGGCCGTTACGATTCAGACACTGTATTCCTCCGGGTCTAAATCGAGATTCTCATTGTGATGCACCGTAGAGGTGCGAGTAATCCTGAGTACGATCGTGCAGTGGCTTCTTGGCGTGGGGAGGGTACGTCACCCAATCGTGACTAATTCAGGGGAGTCTAGGCCCTCGTGATTTTGCCCTCCCGGTCACCCTTGGCCCCCGGTGCCTGGACCACCAGGCAAAAGGTCCGCTGGCCTCACTTGTCAGCGGTGAAGTTGCGGTTGAGCATCGCGCCCAGCACCAGCTTCTGGAGGTCGGAGGGCAGATCGCGCGCCGCTCGGAACGTGTCCACCACCGCGTCCGTCGTGAGCGCCGTGTCCAGCTGTGTGACGCGGCCAGCAACGACGGCGCAAAGTCAGCGAGGCCACCTGGTGGCCTGAGACCCGCCCGGCCTCAGAGCCAGTGGGGATCCTGAGACCCATGGGTCATTGGGATCCTGAACCCCCACCCCCCCCCCCCCCCCCTTGGCAATCGGTGTTCTCAGACCCCACCACCATGGGCGTCCTGTGACCCCCACGGCAAATTGGGTTCCTGAGATGTCGCAGCAATAGGGGTCCTGACTCGGAGACTCTACAGCTACTGGGGTGCTGAAACTCCCCCTATGGCCATTGGGAACTTGATCCCGAGAAGCGCCGTTGCTGGTGTAAACTATATTTTTATTTGACTAGGTAAGGCCCCACTGAGCTATGTAGCTCTTTTTCAGGAGCCACCTGGCCACAAATGATTGCTGAACGAAGTGGCTTTATCATCACGTGGAAATTTATAGCAGCTAAATACTCTGAATGCACGTTGATTCTAAATGTGGAGGGAAAAACCAGAGGACCCAGAGAAAAATCAACGTGACCACGGGGAAAACATACACACTCCAATTATACAGCAGATGTCAGGTTCGCGATCGAACCCACGACCTCCTGCATACCAGGCGAGGTAGATAACATCTCGCTACGGTGGTGTAGGCGACGGATTTACCTGCTGAGCGTCGGTGAGGAAGCTCTGCAGGTCAGAGCGGCTTGCGAGCAGCACAAAGTGGCCGAGGTTGGCGGGGATCCATCCTGAAACGGTGCCAGCGGGGACCCCACAGCGTGGGGCCTCTGTGGGGAGGACTGGACGGGAGATAGAGAGCACGTGATGGGGAGTTGGTGATGATGCAACGGAAGCATTGTGAGGACAGATGATGCGAGCGAATCGACGGGGGATGGAGACGGACAATACAGCGAGACCGGCGGCGGACAGAAGGCGGTGGAGAGAGAGGATGGCACGAGACGAGAAATTAAGCCGGTGGTGCAGATCGGGGTGAGGTCGCTGGCGGCGTTTGCAACTGAAGGCCAGCGAACTCGCCGGAAGGTCGTACCAGCAGAGAGGAAGCGAGACATCCACAGGTAGGACGCATGCCGTGCGTCCACGCTCAGGGAGGTGTAGGCCCCGTCCAGGCCTCCCACGCTGCACGCGGCACGAGACATCGAGCCATCGGATTTTCAGGAAACGGTCTTTCGATTGTCGCAGACGGGGGCCCCCTTTCACCGGGGGAGGTTTGGCACCGCGCGCGGGAATTCAATACGAGAGACTCGTTGGAGTTCAGTGCCGTTGAGCAGTTGGCCGGGCCTTCGTCGGTCAAACATTCTCAATCAGACTAATGCCGTCGGGTCACGAGGCAAGAGAGTCCGTTTGTAATCTCCCCATGCATTTAAATCTTTTAAGTCTGGACTAAAAATTAATTCCTCTTAGAACTGTTTTTTGTGTTTAGTTTGTTGCCCCTTCCCCCGCACCTCCGATTGGCCCGGTTGGCTACCTCCGGTACCAAAGAAGTTCAACGTACGTACGTAATCTACCCAATGACCCAGGGGGAGACGACCGCTGGTGGCACAGCACAGACACCCGCCGTGTGCCTGTGCCCCTGCTTGACCGACTGTCGCCGCGGAGCCTCACTCACATGGCCTGGAAGGCGGAGCAATTGAGCGAGGGCGGCAGGGAGGCGAGCTGGGCTGCCGTGGCCGTCGGCAGGAGCTGGGCGAGGTACCGCGAGAACCACACGGACACCTGGGCGTCGGGCAGGGTGGCCAAGCTTGGGCCCAGCGTCCCCCACACCTGGCTCATCATGCGCGCGCGAACCTCCATGCTGGGCTGCGACGTGCTCTGCGCACACAAAAGACAAAGATCTCCCTCCATGTAGCCTTCGACAGTCTGTTGGGGCTTATGCATCACACCAGGTGCTCATTTGAGGTTGAGTCGACCGAGGGGAGGCCCAAGGCCGGTTCAGTTAATCGTCACCGGCATTGGCCGCGATCGGGAATCTAGCTCTGGTCACTGGGTTCGTAGCGCTAACCGTTGGACTACTGCTCCCCCACGTGCACGCACAACACCTTCTGTAACTGCGTGTTCGATTCCTCCTTCACGGAGGAATGGGGAAAAAAATTTGGCAGGGCCCTTGCTCAGCAGCGGGAATTACCAGACAACAACTTGCCGGCTTAACGGTGTCTTCGTTGGCACCGCAGCGGGCGATGGCGCCGGGACACATGCCTCAACCCGAAAGGCTCCGGGGCCGTGGCCTGTGCCTAGTCTTCGTGGCTCACCACGTTGGTGTAGCGGTCCATGAAGCTCGATAGCTCGGCCATGCCGTGCACGTTCGCCAAAATCTGGTCCACGACGGCCATGCTGTTCAGCAGCCCGGGCACCCCCGCCAGGTTACCGAGCTGCGCAGGGCTCAGCTGCTCCAGCACCTGCAACTGGGGAGAGCAGCGGTCGATGGGGAGGGGGGGTGGCAGGGAGGGGGGTTAATTGTGAACACGCGCGTGCAGCGCGGAGGAAGGTTAAAGGTCACGAGGCGTTACGGAGTGCACGTACGGGTTCAAAGGTTGGCAGGATCTCCATGAACTCAGAGAAGGTGGCTTGGCGGCTGAACTTGCCGAGGTACGTGGAGAAAAAGGTGCCGCTCGTCACGTTGGCCAAGGGGCAGCCCTTCGCCACTGCGCGCCACGAGAGAGAGCGAGGTCAGGACACGACACACATCGACTAAGATTTGTAATGGACTACTCTGAAGGTCGGAAACCACCGACACGCCACAGGCGGACTGATGTCGTCACCGACCCTTGCCTGCCACCTCTCCGTACAGCGGCACAAGTGAGAACGGAGGGGCGAGACTTTTGTTTTCCACCGATTTTCTGTGCTCACCGATTAGTCGAGTAAAATTTAACCGATAATTGTGATCAGAGAGAGAGTCCAGCTCGTACAGCCCAGCTCGGAGAGCACGGCTCTACCCATCGGTAAACATATACACACACGGCGGCCTGAGGCTGGGTTTGGTGGGGGAAGTGGGTGGGTGGGTCGTGCTGAGGCCTGACTCAAGGCCACGGGTACGGAGCTCTCACCTTTCAGGTACTGCTTCGTCTGCAGGTAAACGCTGTGCTGGGTGGACGCGGACATATTGTCGTAGGAGTTGTTCAGAGCAGCCATCCTGTTGGGTGACAAAAGGCGACCGTTAGCCTCGGTTAAACGAGATGGGGCAGCCGAGGCTCTCGTCAATTGGCGAGGTGGCTACGCGGCTTAGGGAGCTAAACGGGCGCATCTCAACCCCCTTTTTCCACTGCCACATTCGAGCGAAGACAGTGGGGGGCATTTGACGGCAATGGGTTGGGTTTTCCACGCTGGGTATTTGTCAGAACCGAAACGATGAAACCCTAAATCTGACTTGGGGCTAAGGAGGACCTGGGGGCGGGGTCAATCGACTCGTTGATCGTGTTGCGACATCAGCGGCACGGCACTGCTTCTGCAGTGGAAAGAAAAACTGGCACCTGCTGAGTCGCACTGGGCTGACCCGGCACGGCCAGGGAGCAGCTGATTTTTGGGGAAAAAAAGGTAACTGCCTGAGATTAAACCGGATTTCAAGCATCATGATCTCAAGTCACCAATGACTGCACTCATCATTTTGCTTGAAAAACTGAAAAATCTGCAAAAGCAGCAAGGATAGATGTAGACATTTTTAATTATGTTGAGGGTTATAAAAAGGAACAGGTGGAGTGCAGCTTAATCGGTAGTGTGATTGGCTGCTGATGCATTTATAGGCAGTGTGAGAGATCACTGTGATTGGCTGCTGGTGGCTCTGTAAGCAGTGCGAGAGATCACTGTGATTGGCTGCTGGTGGCTCTGTAAGCAGTGCGAGAGATCACTGTGATTGGCTGCTGGTGGCTCTGTAGGCAGTGCGAGAGATCACTGTGATTGGCTGCTGATGCCTCTGTAGGCAGTGAGAGATGACTGTGATTGGCTGCTGATGGCTCTGTAGGTAGTGCGAGAGATCACTGTGATTGGCTGCTGATGCCTCTGTAGGCAGTATGAGAGATCACTGTGATTGGCTGCTGATGCCTCTGTAGGCAGTATGAGAGATCACTGTGATTGGCTGCTGATGCCTCTGTAGGTAGTGCGAGAGATCACTGTGATTGGCTGCTGATGCCTCTGTAGGCAGTATGAGAGATCACTGTGATTGGCTGCTGATGCCTCTGTAGGTAGTGTGAGAGATCACTGTGATTGGCTGCTGATGCCTCTGTAGGCAGTGCCTGTGCACAGGGCAGAAACCCAAGAGTCGTGCCCCTGATGAAGACTGAGCTGCATCTCACATGATGAGGTATGACGAGCAGGTGAGTTCGGCTGGGAAGAGCTGGGTGCTGGGCGAGAGGGCAGGCAGTAGGGGTCCAAGGAGATGGTCCATCCACGTGCTCAGCTCCACCTCTTTCATCTTGACGAGGTGAGGAGTCAGGTGCCCCCACAGCCCCGTCACGAGCTCGGATCTCACCTCGTCGCTCAACTGCCCGGCACCCTGCGCAAAGACAATGGTGGCGGTGGTAGTGGTGGTGGCAGGAAGAGGAGGTAGAGGTGGCAGGAGGTGGAGGAGGAGGAGGCAGAAAGAGGTGGAATAAGGAGGTGGAGGAGGCACCAAGAGGAGGCAAGGGGAGATGGAGGAGGTGGAGGAGGCAGGAGGAGATGGAGGAGACAGGCAGAGGTGGAGGAGGCAAGAGGAGGAGGAGGAGAGGGAGCGAGACGGGTGCGGACGGCGTGGCGACGCTACTCTCACCTTGCCGATGCGCTCTGTGAACGCGACGAGGTCCAACGGGGGCCACGGCAGAGTGCTGAACTGGGCCAGCGCCTGGGTGGCGTCAGCCCGCGTGCCACGCGGCCCCAGCGAGATCAGGAGGTCGGCGAGCTGCAACGCGGTCAGCTTGGTGGACGACGTCATCATCGCGCTCTGCCACGCGCGCACGCACCCACAAACGCACGAGTGAATGGGCACGCACGCGCAAAACAAAGGCAAATATCCCCCTCCGTTATAACCTTCAATAGACCGTTGGGGCAAGTGCTGTAAGCGAGCAGCGCCTATGAAGGCAGGCACAGCGCACAGAGGGGGCGATGTTGGCCACCACCATGTCCAGCCGCCATTGGGGGACCACTGGGGCTCCACAATGTTTCGCAAGGATCTGTTTCAGATGCGATATTCTTTTTTACATCTCACAAAGCCATATTTTCTTTACCGCGTGGTGGTCCGTCAGAATTCTCCGAGAGCTAACGGTGTTCCATTGTCCCAGAGATTTGGGAATCGCTGGCCTAGAGGATCCTGCCTTGACTGGTCCACACACGAGCCTCGATCTAAAAGGCTCTGGGGCCTTGGCCTGGGCCTAGGCTTGCGGCTCTCGGCCTCGTGGGTCTGCGGCCTCGAGTCCGAGATGGCCGCTCACCCCGTTGAAGCTGGGCAGGAGCTGTGTGAAGTCGCTGAAGTTGGCCTCCCGGTAGAACAGGCCGTAGTACTTGAACAGCAGATCCTCGCTCGTCACGTTCTTGCCACACCTCTCGGCCACTGCCGCCACGCGCCAAACACAGGACAAACAGCGCGACGTCATTTGAAGGCTTTGGATGACCTCGCAGGAACCTGTGACGTCCATTGTGAAGCAGACAGGCGCGAAGCATGAATTATTTCTAAGCACCGCAGTGTTAACCGGCGCAGCCGCTGGGCTCGAACCGTAGACATTTGCAAAGAGCGATAAACACGCTACCGTTCCAACAAGTTACCGCCCAACACTCCAGCCTGACCATGCCAGGTTGGCGGGTAGTGGGTTGTGAGTACAGGGTGGTGGGTTGTGGGTAAAGGGGAGCGGATGCAGGATGAAGAATGGAGGGTGGCGGTTTGGGGGTGGAGGGTGGTGTGAGGGGGTGGTGGGTGGTGGGTGGAAGGCGGGTGGTGGGTAGAGAGTGGTGGGTAGAGGGTGGTGGGGGGAGGGTGGTGGGAGGATGGTTTCCCATCTCCAGTGGGCGGTGGCCACCTGTTGGCTGCAGTAGCTGCGTGATCTTGCGGGCGACCTCGGTGCGCACGGGCACAGGCAGGCGGTCGTAGAGGCTCTCGAAGCTATCGTAGCTGTGCACGGGAGGCAAATGTGATACTTGGAGACACAGGGCACAAGGGAGACACGGGGACACGGGAGATACAGGATAGCAGGCCTAGACAGCCTATGTGGCAGTCCGGGCAAATGTTTCCGTGGGCCAGTCTATTCCAGGGAATTTGCCAATGTGATCAGAACAAAAAAACGTGTTTTATTACCTCTAATGTGTACGCTTCATTGCTTATTTATGCTCTTAGTTGGCATTAAATCCCCATATATTCGGCAGCCCCAAATATTCTTTCTCACAGGCCCATTTGTTTTTTGGACCCAGCCCAAATAGGACCAATGAGATCACATGGCAAAATCACGCAAACGCGTCGTCACATCGCAACATCTCGCTACTCGTATACAGTTTGTCGCGCAACCCATAAAATAAAATTATACTGGTAGGAACGAAGTGAACCAGCCTACAATAGATTATATCGTCCGTCCGTCCATCCGTCCGTGTAACAACATCGCCCCCTACTGCAAACACTTGGCATGAGCCTACAATAATCATCTTGCTAATATTACATTAATAATTAAAACTTTTAAATAAAAAATTAACTCGCAGCGGCCTAAAGCAATTAACTCACAGCGGCCTAAAGCAATTAACTCACAGCGGCCTAAAGCCTACAGCTAGGCCTAAAGCCTAGAACTAGGCCTCACACTCTCCCTTCGTATCGTACCCCCGCGTGTGTGAAAGGGAGTTAATGTTTAACAATGTTACATTCCCTGATGTTTTTAAATAGAAACATTTAAATTTAAAGCTTTTACATAAATAATTAAAACATTTAAATAAAAAATTAACTCTCAGCGGCCTAAAGCCTACAGCTAGGCCTAAAGCCTAGAACTAGGCCTCAAGCCTAGAACTAGGCCTCTAACTTTCCCTTCGTATCGTACCCCCGCGTGTGTGAAAGGGAGTTAATGTTGAACAATGTTACATTCCCTCATTTTTTAAATAGAAACATTTAAATTGTAAGCTTTTACATTAAAATACACTCCCTTTCTTTCCTACCAGCCCACCCCACAGGGACCTGTTTTCCCATAGTTCCGATGTGAGTTTATGAGTGCCTGGGCCGACTTTGAGTCCTGGTCCATCACGGCAGGACAGAAAGATGGGAGACACCATAGTTGACTCCAAGGCCACCACGAGAGGGGCCAAACTGACCGCTCGCCGCCCCTTCTCCAAACCATGACCCTGACCCATACCCACCCGGCGATGATCCACGCAATTGCCCCCCCCCCCCCCCCCCTGTTCGCGGCCGCCCCACTTACAAGGCCTGGAAAGCGGAGCAGTTGAAGGAGGCCGGCACGGAGGCCACCTGATGGGGCTGGATGGCGACGAGGAACGGCGCAAGGCGGCGCGAGAGCCACGCGCCGCCCCACTCGGCCTCGCCCAGCGTGGGGAAGCGCGGCTCCAGCAGGGCCCACACGGAGGTGAGCACCAGGCGCTTGGCGTCGAAGTTCAGGTCGGACAGCATCAAGGGATTGGCCTGCGTGGAAAGGCGGCGGGGGGGGGGGGCAGCCCACGTTGAAATTATTTTGCACCGTGAAGTAAGCCGACCGTGCTACTGCAACAAATTTTAGAAGCGACCAGGCCACAAGTGACAGCTCAACGAAGTGGCCTATCTTGTGCAAATTTATCGCAGGCGAATACTCTAAACGCGTGAATATTGATTCTAAATGAAGAGAAAAAAACACGACCACAGGGGAAGAGAGAGAGAGAGACATGCAAACTCCCAATATACAACAGGCATCGTCAGGGTCTGGATCTAAGCCACGACTTCCTGAATGCCAGGCGAGGCGGTTAACACGTCGCCAAAGCGCGAGCGAGGGGTCGGGAGCTCGAGGGGGCATTTCTCACGGTGGCAATGAGCTTGTCCAAGAAGGTGGCTGCGGACTCGTAGGACAGCAGGGAGAGTTCAAACATCTTGATGACGAGGCTTGAGTTCTCCAGGAAGCCCGGCTGGGCCGCCAGCACGGCGAGCTGCTCGGCCCCCAGGTAGCCCAGCGCTTCCAGCTGCAGGACGACGAGTGACACGAGAGCACGAAGGCGATGGTTAATGCCTCAAGGGGGTTACAGGGGCGAGCAGCCCAGGGGACCTCGGATTTCACCGAGGGACCCCGAAATACCCGCTAAACGCTTTACGACGGCCGAAACGCGCGGTTAAATCCTACAGGCGACGTGGCCCTGCGGGAGCGCGCCCCGCCCTGGCCGCCCTGCCTGCCGGCCGCTCGTTGCAGAGGTTCGCGGTTGGAATGCGGCGTGGGCCGCCCTGGTTAATACCGTGGGTGTGTTGACTGTAGCCGTAGGCCGCTATCCGATTCACAACGGCTGCTGCGCTTTCCGATTATTTTTCTAATTTGGGCCACGATGCTTCGCCAGCCCCCAATTGATTCCCGTGCCCCTCCAACCCCATCCCCTTAGCCTCCCCCCAGCCCAACTGACGGTAAAAGTAAAAAGCCTTTGAATAATGGCCGCAGATGATGCAGGCCATAGCCTCAAAATTATTTTACACACCAAATATCAGCGCTGGCGGCAGAGAGACCTCCATGTGTTGGGATGTCCCTCTGACGAACTCCGTAAGCCGCCGTGCAGTGTGGCGTAGTGGCACGCCGTTCGCCTACAGGAGGCTACCGAGTCCTTTATTTCAAATTTTCCTGCACGGTATGCATGCCGCAGCCTGTACCCCCCCTCCCGTCCACCCACCCTCACCCCGCCAGAAAGACTCACGGGTTGAGTGCCGCCGTCTTAGGAGGATCGCGGAGACTGGACCGCTTCAGCCCAACACTGACACTGGAACCTACGTCGCGTCATGGCGTCACCTTGTTAGCGCGCCGCACAATGCAGGGGCGCGAGGAGCCGCAGGCAAGCGGGGAAAGGCGGCAGCCAGGCAGTGAGCTGGTGCCCCCAAGTACCCCAAGCTCTGCGGTCCCCTATATATTAAGAATGTTTTCGGCCGAGTGTTGACACGCGGGAGGAGATCGGAGCACCCGGGTGGGGGAGGGGGGACAAACGCACACGTGCGAGGGGGCAACACTTTATCCCGTGCGGACGAGGCTAGGCGGAGTCCACATTTTGTCGTTGTTGTTGTTGTCCTGCCGACTCCCGGGGCGAGCCGGCGTATGACGCCCCACGGGAATGGAATTCTCACGACGATTTGCACGACGATCCACCGACACCCCATCCCCCCTGCTGCACCGCTGCCTCCACAATGCTGGATGACAGGCCACGTATGCGCATCACGGCCACCATGGGCGTTTTGGCAGCGTTGGGGGTGACATTCACGAACACGCGCGTCACACACCAACCCCCCCACCGCCCTCTTGGCACCACCTGGGCGGAGACTTCCCTTGCCCGCGGCACAACGCTTTGTGCCGCAACTTGACCTTTTCCCTCCGAACAAACAAGCAAATTGATTAAATAAATATGACACAATTGCTGACATTTGTTTTTTTGTGTATATATATAGAATCACGGTTGCTGAGCACAGGGTGCCAAAGGCCCAAAACGCCCAGCGGCCAGCAACAAGCAGCGCCACCGTAGGTGTAACAGTGAAGAGCGGTAAACACGTTGCTCGAGTCGAGCGGAGCGCGGTAATAGCTCGGGGGGTGGGTGGGGGAAGAGACGATGGGAGCGGAATTCCAAACTTCCGAGGGAATTCCAGACGGGAGAGTTGTGACGGGCGGTGTGGTGCAGAGGTCGCAACCGGGTACCCGATACCCGTACCCTACCCGATACCCGGCTACCCGTACCCGGCCGGGTACGGGTACCCGTTTGCGACCCTGGTGCAGCCGGGTACGGGTAGACCGTGAGTCACTGCTCAGAACCCGGGGTTCGAACGCCAGGCTCTCGGCCACGTGTGTTCTCAACTGTAGCTGGGCCAGCCCCCCCCCCCCCCCCCCCGCTGAGATAACCTGGGTTTGAATCCAGGTTTCAGCTGCCCAAACCTGGCTGAGTTGTGATGAAGCTGTAGTGAGCTTGTGGCCCCGTTGCTAATGACTGCACACCACAAAAATGTATCGCGTTCAATTTGCTTTTGCATTTTGCCGCAGGGGGGCAGGTGAGTCATGGGTTGAGTGGGGCGGCAGGGTTAGCGTCGTGGGGTATTGGTGAGTGGTAGCGGTGAGTGGGGCAGCAGGGTTATGTTCGTGGAGTATTGGTGAGTGGTAGTGGTGAGTGGGGCAGCAGGGTTCGGGTCGAGGGGTATTGGTGAGTGGTAGCGGTGAGTGGGGCAGCAGGGTTAGAGTCGTGGGGCATGGGTGAGTGATAGTGGTGAGTGGTAGCGGTGAGTGGTAGCGGTGAGTGGGGCAGCAGGGTTAGGGCCGTGGGGTATTGATGAGTGGTAGTGGTGAGTGGTAGTGGTGAGTGGTAGCGGTGAGTGGCAGCGGTGAGTGGGACAGCAAGGTTAGGGTCGTGGGGCATGGGTGAGTGGTAGCGGTGAGTGGTAGCGTTGAGTGGTAGTGGTAGTGGTGAGTGGTATCGGTGAGTGGTAGCGGTGAGTGGTATCGGTGAGTGGTAGTGGTGAGCGGTGAGTGGTAGCGGTGAGTGGTGGTGGTGAGTGGTGAGTGGTAGCGGTGGTGGGTGACGACAGTGGGGGCAGCGCTCACCGGCTGGAAAGTGGGCAGCAGGCGGCTCAGCTCCGCCAGCTCGGCCTGCTCCCCGAAGAGGCCGAGATAGACGCGCAGAAGGTCCTCGCTGGACAAGGCGACGCTGCACCTGGCGGGGACTGACACGGGGTCACACTGGGGTTAAGCAAGGTCACGCCGAGGTCGTGTAAGGTCACAGCGGTTCACACGCGGTGGGGGAGGGTCACACGGGGGTT
>CM025652.2:2758100-2774529 GCA_014621495.2 Entosphenus tridentatus
ACAGGTGTAGAGGTGGAGAGGGCTGCTCTCACCTGGTGACAGGTGTACAGGTGGAGAGACCAGCTCTCACCTGGGGACAGGTGTTTTAGAGCTAACCGCTCCACTACCGCCCCCCGACATCACTTACACACACACACAGACACCACGTGCACCGCTAACGCAAGCAAACAGAGGCACGTGTTGTGTGTGTGTGCCTACGCGTCGTGCCACTCGGGTAGCGAGTGGCCCAGTAGCTCTGGCCCACGCCCCCTGGGGCTGTCCCCCCCCCCCTTGCCGCACGAGGCCAATGCAACTCGTGGGGCAGGGGGCACCGGCGGACACGAGAGGGCTTGGCGCAAAGAAGTTCGGGGGCGAGGCGTCTCTCACGGCGCAAAGGGCAAGGGGAGAAGACGCCACGCGCATCGCTCTGCACGTAATGCCACGGCGCGCACGAAAACCCAAGACGCGAATATCCCCGCACCCTCCCCCCCACCCCCCTTTTGTAGCCTTTCCGGGCAGACTGCTGCCCGGTGGGTGGACAGCACCACGCCCGTCCGTCCGCATTTGCCTCCCCCAGCGCCGCCTCCATGCAACACCGCAGCGGGGGCCGCGCGTTCCGCCCAAGGGATTGATTGACAATTCGGCATCGGGGTTTTGGCAGCGAGCGAGAATCGAATTCAAATCGCCGGGTTCGTAACGCAGCGCGCGCTGACCACCGCGGTGCACTGCCGCTGCCTATAGAGGAGATGTAAAGGCAAAGGTCACCCGTGTAGCCTGCGACAAGCTGGTGGGGCAAGTGCTGTTAGCGAGAAAAGCACCTATGAAGGCCGGCACGGCACACGAGGGGGTGGGTGGCCAACACCACGCCCGGCCGCCTTTGTCTCCCCCAGTGGTGATGTTTACACAGCGCACCAGGCACTCATTTGAGGCCGAGTCGACCTTGTATATATAAATACAAAGATCCCCCGTATAGCCTCAACAGACTGTTTGGGCAAGTGCTGTTAGCGAGTAGCACCTATGAAGGCCAGTATAAGAGATGCATTGACACATCCATATACACACACACATGGAGTGACATCGTGGGCACCACGTGGATGTGGGTGCAGTACCAGCCCTAGAGAGGCTCGGTGAGCACTGATTGGCAGCGCTGGATGGCACCACGCTCTGCGTGCAGTGCCGACCCCTACAGGATAGGGTGTGAGAGTGCCGGCCACGGGAATGGGGTTACTAAGGGCCATGGCACTCTGGTTGACCACGAAGGACACGTGACCGGTAAAGTCTACACAGGGCCCCCCAGGTGGGGACTAGGGGTGGTCACGTGTCAGGGCCGAGATCCTGCTCGAGGGTTCTCGAAGGTGGGCGTGGCTAAGGGCGGAGCCAGCCACACCACGGAGGATACAAGCCGGGTCCCCCAGAGGAACCGGCTGATGTGGTTCATCCTGAAGGAATCTTCGTCTACGTTCTACGTCCTACAGAGTCTCCAACACGTGGACCCGGACCCAAGCTGGAGTCCCGGTCCATTGTAGGGAGTCACTGTGTAATTGGCGCAGCTAGCCTGGTGGTCCACCACCAGAGGTTAATGTGTTAAGGGGCAGTTACCCCTTTGTGTTGGTATTAATACATGTGTTGCCTCTAAAGAGTATGTCTGGGACTCAGTTGAACTCACTACACACACACTATACTTGTGATCAAAATAACTCGCGTGGCTATAGATTGGGCCCCTCATGTAACGGGTGTTTTTTTTGGAGGGGTCCCCTCCAATAGGAATGTTATTGGGGGGGGGGGGGGTATGAGAATCGCACTCTCAAAATTCTGATACAGGGCACAGTGTAAAGTTGTCAATCGCATATCTCCACGCTGTCCACGTAACGAATGTAACGTGGCCAAGGCAGGCCGAGTTGACGTCTTGTTACAGCGACGATTGTAGGATTCCAGAATGGGCTGTCGTGATTTTCAGTGGATCGTGGTGTTTTTTTATTCTTCTCACTGTAGTTGTCTTTCAAATCGCTTTAATAATGTGGATGTAATACACACGATGCACGATATAAAGCGCTATACAAATCACATTGCATGCCGTCATTGGCCCAAAATGTGGTCTTCATGGTAATAACGGGGTTTTATTCAAACGTAATAAGGGCGCGTGATGTTAACTACCTCGCCTGGTACACAGGAGGTCGTGGGTTCGATCCCGGTCTTGACGCCTGCTGCTGTATATTTGGAGTTTGTGTATCTCTCCCCGTGGTCACGTGGGTATTTCTCCGGGTCCTCCGGCTTTTCTCTTCACGTTTAGAATCAACGTCACGCGTTCAGAGTATTCGGCTGCTGTACATTTCCACGCGATAAGCCACTTCGTTGAGCCATCATTTGTGGCCAGGTCGTCTCTGAATACAAACTTTATCGCTAAGTGGGCCTCACCTGGTCAAATAACATCGTAAAACAAAATAGAAATCGTAATTACTTGGGCACCCCAAACTCTAAATCAGCCCAATATTTATAGGAGACACATTGTGTACTCAGATGCACGTATGCCCACACGCATACTGCCCAAATACAAAGACCCCCCGTACTCATTTGAGGCTGAGTCGACCTAGGGGAGGCTCAGGACCGGTTCAGACAATCGTCACTGGTGTTGGCCGTGAGCGGGAATCGAACCCGGGTTGCCGGGTTCATAGCGCAGTGTAGCGCTAACCGCTACACTGCAGCAAATCGTCGAATCTCCGTACCGCCAGCACTCACTCACTCACACTCACCCGTCGTGAACCGCAGGGACAGAATGCTTTTTGATTCACCTCTTCTCCACATTTTTATTAGTTTGCATATTTTTTTTATTGTTGTTGTCGTTTCAAAGTGGCAGGAGCAGATGTCGACATCCACCGCAAACCAAACACCCGCGCGCGCGCGCACGACCATCACATTCGATCGGAATGCGAATCTAAAACACGTCACAATCATAACATTTCATATATATAGAGATTTGTTTTTGCTCTCCCTCTCACCCACCCACGCACCGTCACGTAACACCTATATGTATATCTATACAGAGGCTAGTCGCGCACACGTTCGATGTTGACGACGAATATCAAAAGACCACACTCGACAAACGCCTGCACTCCCCAACAGCGTTGCGTGCATCCCGTGGCTGGCTACACGAGATCGGTGTAATCGAAAAATCATTGCGGTGTTTTTTTGCGAATATAAACCGCGTTTCTTCACGAGAAACGCATCGGTTGTCGTTTCAATGTCAACAGCTCTTCACTGGTGGCGCGAATCGGTGGCTCGAGCGACGACACGTCACTGCAAACTTGTCGAATTGGACCGGTTACTTTAACAAAAGGGTAACCCCCCCCACCACCGCCAACATTTGACATGCCATCTTCGCCCCTATTATAGGTATTGCTTGTAAATGTACAAGCTTTTTTTAATATCACGTCCACCTGTCCATGCATGCCCCTTACTCCAGATAATAGCAGTCGACTAAAAAAATACTTCACTGCCCCTTCACCAATTCACCACTGGCCGAAAGGGCCCCACCACACCGGACGGAACGTGTGGCACATTTGACCATACTTCACCACGCTGGTCAGTGAAGGTTGGTGGAGGGGCGGGGAGCATAGCGCAAGAATAATTCTGCTGCACTGCCCTCTGCTGCCCATAACGTAGATTGAAGGTACCGAGTCAAACATTCTGGTCGGTGAATAGGGTGGGCGGAGGAAAGTCGATTCAGCCATTCATGTGCTTGGTGTGAGGATCTACACGCCAGGTACCACCGTTTTTAAGAATACAATGCTCGCCGTTGTACAAAGAGATTTGGCCACTGGCATGAGAATGTGGAATTTCCATCACCGGTCCGGTGAGCCACCAGTGGAAAAGGACAACGCCTCGGTCTACATTGGTTTTGTATCTGCAATGTACGTGAGCAAAAGCGTGGGTGCCACCTACAAGGGGTTCACAAAACCAGCCACAGCTAACCCGAATCAACCCGGCGTTCAACGTAAAGAGACTTTCGGCGTCAGCGGCCCAGCATCCCAATGTTCTCAGGTGATGCACAGTATCGAGGCAACCAAATCACGACTCCTTCACACATCGGATCCTCCCCGCGTATTGCCTGGCACTGACGGGCGAAACACCGATGGCTCCGCAAACAAAAACATTTCTGCAGCCAATCAGAAACGGCGAACAAATAAAATCACCAACACCAAACCTCTCCTCTCGCTCTTATATTTTAGGATGTATAAAAGCCCCGTGGGACCCAAACCGATCGCGATTGGCGTCAGCCGTATTTTTCAATGTCCGTGCTCGCCCGCAACACCCCGGTGGTGGTGGTGCAGCAGTCACTTGAACCACATCCCTTCAGACTTTAGAGGACGAACGCAATTCACGTCCCACAGCCTCGACTCTCACCACCACCACCCCGAGCAAGAACACCGACACCATCGTTGAGGCTGTATCCGCTAACGTCAGATTTATGAATCCCGACAGCAGCAAAACGCAGTTATGGACTGCCATCAACGCTGAAGTTGATATAGCTCAAAAGATTGGTTGCGTTCCTTGGCATTCCCAGAAAAAATCTAAAAAATCTGTAAACCCGATGACTGTACTCGAGAAGATAACGCGTGCTTGTCTCCGATTACACACGCTCTGTGTGACCGCATCAGCGATGCACGATGGACATCCACGAGGGGGACGGAGTATGGACGGACGACTATTGCGGAAACACCGAGATGATGACAAGGGGACGACAGTGGAAGAGATGCGAAGCGTTGGATACAAACACGTGCGTTTACAGTTATACCGTTCGACTTTAAACACGACACAAACCTATGGAGTCTTCATATTTTATTCTAGCGAAGCGCAGGAGATGAGAAAAACAAAAAAATTGAAACGAAAATCCGCTGGCGCTATACACACTGGTCTTCGGCGCACACCCCCCCCCCCACAACGTTGTCACAGGAGTTGTTTGACCATACTTCACCATGCCGATACGTGCAGGTTGGTAAAGGGGGGGGGGGGTGGAAGGGGTGTGCACAAGACCAGCACGCATATCTCACTCACCACTGACGTTAGCCATGACTGGGAAGAAGACTCAAGGTCGCTGGTTTCAAAACACAGTAACGAACGTACCATCCGCGCCCTTTATCAAAAGAAATAACTTACATCGTACGTGATGACTTCGTTGAACGCACTTTGGCCGAAGCGAATGAGCAGGATTTGTATGCGTGCAGGTGAAATAATTTCCTCGTACTTCTAACTGTAAACCATACGAGCAGCAGGTGACGGGACACTACGAAACGATGAATGCAGAGAGAGATAATCGAGACACGCGTACATATGCACGGAGAGAGAGGGCCTTGCACGACCACGACCGGTACTCACAGCACCACCACCACCACCAATCACGAAGACGACGACACGGCACGACTCACAACCACGCCAGTAAGAACACGGCTCCACGGGGAAGGAGACCAGCAAGGGGGGTGGGGGGGGGACTGCCACTGACGGACGAACACCACAACACAACACCACCACACGGGGCAGCCGGCAACGCGCACACCGTGCTACGCAAGTGACCCTGCAAAATTCTGAAATAAGCGGCCAAAAACACTGAAAAGGTCTTACGCTGCAACGGGGAAGGAAGGGCAATTGGTGTTGGGGCACAGCACATTAGTCAATCAAACGTTAGGCATACCCACTATCACGAGACCCATCCCTAACCAACCAGCAAATGTAGCAGCTATTACTTACCAAATCCCGACCCAACTCGCTAGGCAATCTCCATTTTATAGTTCTCCCAATTACCACAATCCTACCCAACGACAAGTACTGCACTATTCATCCTCCCAATTACTCCCATCCTACCCAACCAGCCAAGCACGAGCCCAATCCGCCTAGCCAACCATACACCAGTCGTAATCCTCCAGCTCTACCACACCCTACTACTACCCAACTAGCCGCTGATAGTGTGCTCGACCAATCCCTACCCAACTGGCCATCCGGCCATGATTCTCCCCCACCCCACTGACCCCCAATCCCGGTGCTTCACCAGCAGATCTCTTTCACATTTTTGTTTTCCGCTTTTCAATTTTAGTGTTCACAACGCCACCTGCATAGCACGCGAGTCCGGGCTGCCGCATTGTACACACAAGAAACTCTTACACCGCCCGCCTGCACATTCTAAAGTGCACTCACACAAGAAACATTTATACCCACAAAGCAAACCCAAAAAAATGCACTTAAGAGAATAATTCGCACGCACCAGATGTGAGGTTATGCCTCTGGTCGTATTTTAAAGATGGCACGTGGACACACACAAGTTCTACTTCATCAATCTATGGTTTGATTGTGCAGTGAAGTGGACTATTCTTGAACTTTCAAATCTCGAAGTCTTGGTTAATCCAAGTGGCACCTACCGCTACCGTGTTCCCAGGTGCGACACCTTACAGAACACGACAACCTTACCAAGTTTACAGAACCTGCATAAACAATCCAAAGTTTGGATGACACGCAAACCAGACATTGGCAATAATCACAGAGTGCAAATATAAAACGTACATTCAAAATTAAAATGCATATAATTATTGATAATTAAAATGTCATCGTCAAAAGGAAAACAAATATTTTAAGATTTGAAAAAGAACCAGCACAGGTTTGCTGTTGAAAAAGAGGATCAAAATGAAAACCATGCTTTGCCAGCAGCCCTTGATAAAGAAAAGGCGAACAAAGTTTGCAAAAAACACAACGAAAATTACCATGAAAAATACATGGCACTGCAACGAAATTCAGCCGCTTATTCTGCGACAACCATAAGAGTGGCCACGCTGCTGACACAAAGGGGGCGCCTTCAGGTTTCCCCGGCTAGAAGGTTGCGACAAAGTCGCATCGCTGCAAGCGGACACTTTCGCTCGGCAGACTTGGAACGTGCATGTCGGTGTACAGAGCTGGCACGGCCGAGATCCTGCGTTGGCATCCGGGTTTCATCCGGCCGTGATTAAACCAGACTGCAAAGCGCAACGAGCTTGAGAATCTTGGTAAAGTCGCCAACGACAGCAGGAGGGGGGGGAAAAAAAACAACCCACCCCATTGTACAAATTTGGCATTGCGCGTAATTGTTCTGTCCGACCGAGTACCTGACAGGTAATGCGACGGAAATACTCGCTCAATTGCACAGCTGAAGAGAACGGTCTTCACGGCTGCGGCGAGACAGACCCTTGGTGGACAGGTTGGTGTAGAAAACCGACGATGTCATTTCTGGGTTGTTGTTCGGCCATGTTTGAATCATCGCGGTGAGTTTCCGAACTGTGAAATGCTTCACTCGGAGCCCAGATGGCTGACGCTCAATTTTAATGTAACTTGTAAAAAAAACTAAATTACAGGCAAATAGAATGTATAATTGTATATATATTTATGGACTCTTTTTATACATCAAAATACTGCCTTGTGCCAGCCCAGAACATTTTTCATCCCATCTCTGGGTGGTATACGTCATAAGTGATATAGTAAACAGTATTTGGTTTTACTTTCTTTTGTAATTGCTCGCTCACGCCACTGGTGGCAGAAGGGCCTCCCCACTTGAGAGTGCTCTACAGCCCCTCTCGTGCGTATTTGGCCTACTCTTCCACGCTGGCAAAAGTATTACTTTTGTACAGTGGAAAAAAAACACAAAACTCATCCACCCTGTAGTACATTTGGCAAAGAGACTTAACATTGCTTATAGTGGTATAAAGAGTATCTAAACAACCACCAATCCATATAATCTGCTGTGCTGTAAATTCCATGCGCGCATTGGCACCAGAGCCCACGTTTGCAATAATGATGTAAGCCAGGGCAAGTTTTTTAAGAGTTGTCGTTGGCTTTTTAAAATAAAGTGTTTAGATTTTTTTAAATCCTGCAGTTTCGATTCATGTTACAATGAAAACCAGTAATCACACGTTTACTGCAAACAATCACGAAAACTATACAGTGTTTTGTGTATCACCACATTGTATAAATCTCAGATGGGGTTGCTGGACACGAGGCAAAGGTTGTAAAACTACAGCTGGGGACAATGGGCCGAGCGAGTCCATCAATCGACTAAAAATTGCAGCAGGCTTCTAAAATTTTGCGTTATCCAATTATTCGAGTAATCATCCAATTATTCGAGTAATCAAACTGATAATCGGCGGAGTTTTATCAAACACTTGAATGGGATAGTCCAGCTCTCGTGAAAACAACTGAGGTGTATTAGGTGATATAAGAATGCAAGGGGGGCACTGTTTTTCGAGAAAACATCCCCCGGATGGCATATAACCAGCACCATCACCACCTGCCACAGCTTCATGGCATGGGAGTGTCTGAGGATCCCCATATATCTTGGACTGCGTCAGTCCTCCATTCACGGCACCGCCACACGCTGCTGTATTCTGCGCGAGCAAGGCGTGCCCCCGGTGAGGGTCTGACACACCTGACGATGACAACAACAGGGATGACCCCTTGTGCCATGTTAAAGTTGTGAGCCGAAGAAAGGGGGTGGTGGGGATTGACAGGTAGGCGCGACACCCCAGGGATCAGATACCCCTTTTCCACTGTACAACCGAGACATGCCGGGGCCATGCCGAGGCAGCCGGACAAGACTCAGAGGAGGTGCCAGATTGTTTTTTCCACTTCAGAATCTGATCCGTGCTGCCGACGTCACACGCAACGCACGAATGCTCACACACAATGTACTGAACAACACAACGTGTGACAAAACTTATGACCTCCAACCCGGGGGGGCCCTGCTTGGCTGGTACTCGGGCAGATTCGGCACGTCTTGTGAGGCCAGGGTTTTGCAGTTGAGGGCCCTGGCTCAGATGTACCAGTGGAAATGGGGTTAGAGGGTTAGGGAGGGTGGCATGGGTAAGGGGAGTGGCCCGGCCAGCTGGGGGGCCCCGTCAGTACGACGGGTCCTGGTAGCCACGTGCAGTGCCGGCCTCGGTGAAGGGGCCCTGCTGGTAGGAGTCGCGCGAGTCGACGCCGCTGCCGGCCGTGTAGGGCGCGTATGGCGTGCCGCTGGGGTCCGCGTAGGATTGGGAAAACGGGTCGGACAACACCTGGTAGCGTTTGTAGGCGTTGTACGTCAGGGAACCCTGCACACGTTACACAGCAATTGAAAAACACACACGATCGTTTTTCACAATGACATAACATTTCACGACATTAAAATCACTTTATGAGTTTCCCATAATTTTTTGCCTTTTTACTGGAAAGCTTTGGCAATGTGGAGGTAGCCGGTTCCATCTCCCAGCATGACAGCTGCAACATCTGGGAAGTTTATTAAATCCCGCCGCCTTTGTCCACTCAGGAGTATAAACGGGGAAACCCGCAGATCGCGGCACGGGAGACTGCTTGTGGTGGGGTATAACGTGGGGTACTCCCACATTTCCAAATAAGTACAGCCAGCGTCCAAGTGTAGGGTCAAACACCCATTCAATAAATCTCTTGAGCTGCCTCTAGCGGAGGCCCTTCTGCCAGCAGTGGCACGAGCAATTCGTTGCAGGGCTGCACCTTTATCCCTTTCACGAAAGTCCTTAAACCATTTAAAGATAGTCAATGAACAATTTTTTTAGCAAGTAACGTCCACTAAGCTATGTAGCTCTTTTTCAGAAGCGGCCTGGCCACAAATAATGGCTCAACGAAGTAGCGTATCACGTGGAAATGAATAGCAGATAAATAATCTAAACAGATGTTTCTAAATTGAGACTTAAAGCCTTCGCGGCTACAGGAATTCATACTCTTTGGGTCTTTCGGTAAAGTCACGTAGATTTATTCCTGCCTCAGCAGTCCGCCTGCTGTATTTTTTCACCTGAAGACGATTGCTCGTGTTGCGATCGAAACGTCGTGATTTAAAAAAAACAATTTCTATCTACGTGACTTTACCGAAAGAATATGTTTCTAATTGTGGAGGGAAAAACCGGAGGACCCAGAGCAAAATCCACACGATCACAGGGAGAACATGTAAACTCCAAATATACAAGTGTCAGGATCGGTATCGAACCCACGACCTCCTGTATACCTAGGGAAACAGTAAACATCTCACCACCGTAGAGGCCACCTAACTACTATTCACAAATGCCCCCTTACCCCCCCCGCCCGCCTGCATTAATGTAGACAGACAAGGTTTGCCTGGACAACACATTCACCAAAAAGATGCCCACATCGCTCTCTGGCAAGTTCAGGTTTGCACGGCCCGTCGTTTTGCGTGCCGACGGAAATGTGTGGACACATTGTGCAGAACAACACTACACGGTGAGCCACGACCCAAAACCACATCGGAAGCGATACCCAGCACAGCCTCGAAAACCAAAGCAGCGGCACACTCCCTAGATCGCTCTCGTGTGTCACGCAGTGGTGGGGGGGGGGAGGTCACCGTGGCAGGCTTGAGTTTTCGGGAGTAAAAAAGAAAAACTTCAAACACTTGCAGATGTCACGCTTCTGCTCACCCAAATGAAGATGGAGAAGAACGCGAAGCTGATGGATGCACGCGCCGCGTCGCCGTTCTTTTGAGGCGATGTTTTCGACCACTGATTGGTCAAGAAGCAGAAGCCCACGAACCACATGAACGTCCACAGCACTGCACCACACGACAACAACAGCACATGGCCGAGACGTTAACACCTCTGGCAAGCAACCCCCACTGTTTCCGCGCCTCAGTTTATACTCGCACAGTTGCCACCCGCAAGGCCCCCCCCCCCTTCCTAAGACGAGACAGGTGCCACGGCAAGTGCGCACCGAATCATGCGTGGGTTGTCGTTTCAGATTCATAGATTCCACGTGCACCCCCCCCCCCCCCCCCCATATATTACGTGACAAATCAAGCGCACAAAAACATTACGTAGATTAACGGCGTCCAAGTGCGAAGACATCTTTGCAAGAATGCGCTGCGCAGAGAGACGGTGTTGGCGGTTCGTGGCCATAAATCTATCACCCTGTAGGACGCAAAGTTGACTAACGCAGCATCAAAATGCGAAGCATTGTAAGAATGGGCCGTGCTAAAGCGGCGGGCGATGACTGCACAGGTGCCGTCGGTAGGGCGTGGGAGCGCTCACCGGAGAAGACGACCTCGACGCGCAGAATGTTTTTGCGATCCAGCGGGCCCGCCATGCTTGGCACGTACAGGTCCAACACAAGTAGCAGTGTGGCCGCCAGGAAGGCGATGACGCCTATGGCGACGCCGTAGCGGCACGCGTCGCCGTTCATGTTGAAGATGCACTGGGTCGAGGGCCCTTTTGGATCGAAGTTGGCGTAGCCCTCATTAGTGATGCAGGCGAGCACAACCACTGCGAAGATCTGCAACAAGCGGGCGGCCACACGCACGCACACACACACATCAACCAGTGTTAATGTAATCAGCATTTGTTATTTCACTTAGTCTTAGTCTATTCGACAACCTGCGACCGTCTGCACTTCTGATTAGGACGTTGGCTACGTGCGGTACACGAAAGAGGTTCAACATACGTACATACCGTGAAATTCTCGTCAAGTCTTAACCTGTGGCTCTCATGTAGTTATTCTCCTAGTATCGTTGGTAAAGCAGTCAAACATTTAGTAAAACTCTTAGTCATTAAATGTTGGTGTGAGAGGTGAGTAACCCCCCCCCCTCCCCCATTATTATTAGGTCGGCCAATTATGGAAATATTACATTAACATTTCTACCCAATTCTCGTTTTTTTGTCTTCAGTGTGCTGAATTATCTAATGTTTCGAGATTGTCTGCGTCTTCATTCAGGTTAGTTAATGTCATCTCGCCTTAGTCATGCTTTGTTCTTGAGTGGGTAATCGTAGGCATCACCATGCCTGATGATTTTTATCCTCCCAAGTCATTGTTGACTAAAGAAAAAAAAACTTTTTGTGTAAACGCTCATGCAAAACAAAGGTCGCCATATAGCCTTAACAGACATTAGGGGCAAGTGTTGTTACCGAGCACATGTGAAGGTTAACCCGGCACACGAGAGGGCTGGACAGGCCAGCGTCATGCCCGGCAGCCTTTGTCTCCCGAGTGGCAATGTTTACACATCGGATCAGGTACTCATTTGAGACCAATTCGACCCAAGTGATGCCCATGACCGCTCTCACACACACGCGCTTCACTAATTAAACAGACTACGTGCCGGGTGCGGCGCATGCCACTTCGGAGGTTCGAAATTGTGGAGGACTCGCAAAACATTTTTGAGTGCTAATCTCACCGGGGTCTGCAAGGAGATCATTGAGGTGGCAGTACAGCGAGTGGGGTTAACCTACAATGGTAGAACTTTATCCTCTCGTATACATGGACATCGTCTGGGTTTTCCGAGTTACCTCCCACAAGCAAAATACTCCTAAAATAGAATTGTGCCTAAACACCACAATGTGGCACGATCCAGAAAAAAGTTTTGCGACTCATGTAAGTTTTTTTTCGATGTAAATAGTTACATTATTTACTACTGTTTACAAATGTCGACAAAGCCTCTCCCACAGCATTTGTTTAAACCAAATATGCAGTTACGCCAAAGGTGAATGTGTGAAATGTACAATGATTGATGGAATTAGATATCCAAGTAGGTGTATGTGTACAAAACCACACCCAGAACAAGCACATGACATTTAACGAGGGTTTGTCGTCAAAATTAAAAGGTTGACTTGAAGGTGAAGGAAAAGAGGTGGGTGTTGAGTGTCAGTTGTAAAAAGGTCCCCCCCCACCGATTACCAAATCACCCTGAGTGCATCTCGTCATATCTTAGAAGCGAAGCAGGGATAAGCTTAGCTGGTACTTGGATGGATAACCCCCACATGCAGTCTACAACAACCGGACGTGTTGTCGCAGACTGCCGTGCTACGCGGTGGGCAGCTAAGGAGAGCGCAGCAATGTCCATCGCTGTATCGCACTTCTATGCTCCCACATCGACGCTCTCCACCTTCACCAACCCACATCAACCAGCATGGTTAAGGCGTGGTCAAAAGCCCACATTGTGAGCGGGGCAGCCTGTGTTATTGTGGGATTGCATGGTGGGCATCAGAAGGCAGTGCAGCGAAATCAAGTGCTGTACACAGCAGAGCTTCTTAACCTTTTTCAATCCAAAGCACACATTCAAGCTAGCTCAATCTTGGTGGCACAGCGAACCACAAAATCACTGTGAGCCCGGGTGGGTCAGTCGGAATGCCTTGTAGTCGCGACAAAATTTACAATCCCCTGGTCGCTTTGCAAGCGTGACACGAATTTCCCCAACTGTGCGAGTGTATTCTTGTCCGTGTCTCTGCATGTCACTGTATGTCTCTGTCTCTGTGTCTCCGTGTCTCCTTCTCTATCTGTGTGTTTTCCCAACTGCGCATGCACGACCGAGGGAGTTGAGAGGGCCGGGGGTGGGGGCTGACGTCTGTGTGCTGCGTTACACCGACCAATGGAGAGGGGAGGTGGGCCATGAGGGTTGTCTTCTCCTATAATTCCAAATATAACACGGCACACGTTTGCAAAACATTGCTGCTACACGACTTCACCAACCTACACTGACCAACGAGGAGAAGCGTGGTTCAATAACCCCCACAACACTCGCGGCATGAATCAGAATCTTGATTTAGACTGGAGGAATCAGATGAGCTATGAAGTTATTTTTTCAGAGAAGAGTATTGGGGGGGGGGGTTATCAAGTCACAACAACAAAAACAATAGCAAGCTTTTATCAGCAGCAACACATTGACGAAAACGTCTGCTCATGGGCACTTTGTACAAAGTGGCCCTCCATTACAGGGAATGAGTCAGGAAAGCCTGTGGCATCATCAGCCTTACGGGAGGCCGAGCTGGTACGGTCACATGAGAACAGGTCACGCGGGACACCCGCAGAGAAGTGGGGGGGAGGGTGCCAGGAACGCTCACATCACAAGACACTCACATGAGCCACCCCCACTGCTTGTGGCGCAATGCCCGGGTGGTAGTAGCAGCACACACCTCGAAGTCACTCTATAGATTTATATTTTTCTCCTGCAGAACATTCTTGTTCGAAGAGAGGACACCCCCCTCCGTCACTAGAGAGTGATGCTGAGAGTTGTGTCTGATAAGCCCCCCCTCCACCCCCGAGTCAAGTTTCATCACGGTGGAATTCCTTTTCCTCGTCTGTTTACTTGTGAACCCAAAGCACATGACTTGCCAGCAGCCATATGGCTGCCACTTTCTAGAATTGTCAAACAGAAACCATCCTTGAGTTCAACCACCCTGCAACTCCATTTTAAACGAGTCGGGGACACACCACCTGACTCCACAGATATTTTCGTCCGTTTTTAGTCAGTCTGCGGACATCATGTAGTTATTCTCTTCGTATCGGCGACTCAACGCAGTCAAACTTTTAAATCTTTCCCTGCTCATTCCCCATCGCATTCGCTCATGTTTTTTTCCCCATGTGAAATGTTGCACTCTTGAGACGTGTCGTTAGGTTATGGGAACATTACAAATTTAAGTTGTCGATGTTGTTAAATCGAAGGAGGCAGAAGTTGATTTCTCAGTGGAGGTAGAGAGTCGATTTGTTCTATTTGTAGACTGGGAAAGCGATAGCAGGGCTCATAGCAGGGTTAAAGGGCTACTGAAGCCGTGCATTAGTACAAGTTGATCAATGTCCTGGGTCTTAGAGCGATGGATATAACCGATGATGAAATATATAAAACACACAAAAAACAGGAAACACATCTTGGTCGCTTTGCAAGCGGGATTATTTTCACGCAATTTCCCTTTTTGAAAAATAACTATGATTCATACTTTATACGATATCAGACAATTGTCCGATATAGTAGGAGTAATTATAGTACGAGGGAGGGACGGATACGTCCAAAAGATGCGGGGGCCGCTAAATTAATAAAATAATTATGACAAACACGACATTAGTTTTCAAATCAAACTTCAGACCCAGGCGTGTTAGCGGACTTTGACAATGGTCAGATGCACCCAGTGTGCTACCACGTCGACCTTGCTGTGTTATAAGGCATTTCTGAAGCAAACAAAACCGGTCCTGGAGACTAATTTGACATTCAGGGGATAGGATCTGTGCAATTACAACGATGGAGGTGCCACGATCATAATGATGACGTGAACCGTTCGCAAGCAACGACGAGCGGCGCTCCGGTTTGTTTATTAACGAAAGCAAACATAATTAGTGCGCAGCTTGAGTCGACGTGGCTCTTTCTGGAGGCGATAGAGGCGGCTCTGTCGCGGGCGTGGTGGGCATTGGACGTTCGCAAAAAACTCGACCATTTCATTGGGAGTGAAATTCGAAGTAATAATTTAAACTTGTTACGCACACAGTTATTCGTTCACTCCTTTTAGAGGCACTGCACTTCCGTGAGGATTCCACGCACACCAACATTCGAAATAATCCCATCGGGAGAGAGAGAGAGGGAAAAAAACCCCCAACATAGTGCCTGCCACGGATAACGAAAACCACGGACGGACAGATGCGAAGAGGCCAAGGGGCAGACCCGCCCGCCCGGCCCGCCCGGCCTGGCTGCCCGCATCAAGAACGCGGTGTTGCCACGTCGTACTCAAGGCCGTGGGACCGCCGCTTTAACCCACAGCGACTGCGTCCTTGTTTGGGTGCAGATTCCCCCCCCCCCACACAGAAGAGAAAACATAAAAGGCCAGGCTTTTAATGATGATGGTGGTGGTGTGCCAGAAAATCAGGGAACACGCCCGGGTTATGTTACGCCGCCAAGATGGAGCGATGAAATCGGATCGTGCGATGGTACGGTATCTTGGGGTGGGGCCTTCATCCAGCAGGGTATCGATAATGGCCGACGTTGATCGGTAACTACACAGACACGTTCCTCAACCATCAACCATTGTCGTCAGCACACCCACGGCACGCTCGTCCATGAATGATCAGTCCACGACCTTCAACGTCGTTCGTTAATCATCCAACGTCCACGAAGTTGTGCATCAGCCATTATCACCAGCCTCACGCGACACGATAATCACAACCAGCAACAGTGACTCATCAACACAAACGTGCCAACAAGTCCATCATCCGCAACAATTGCCGACATTAAAAAGAAAATCAGCCGCCCCGCTTTTATGCCGTGATGCCTATAGATCGAGAAACGCAGGCTCGTCGCCAAAACACCAAGTCAATCAACAACACAAGCATACCCACAAGTAGGAATACGTTTTTCCCTTATTCTGGCAACAAAACAGGTGTTGAGAAGTTAAAACACCAAACCGAAACCTTTTACGAGGAACCATGCCTGCATTAACCACGATACTTGTGGTCAGAATGCAAACAAACACTGATAATAAGTTTCCCCCCTTTATTCTGGCAACAAAACAGCTTTTAAGATGTTAAAACACCAAACTGAAACCTTTCACAAGGAATCATGTCTGAAATTAACCACAAAATTGTGATCAGAACGCAAAAAAACACACTGATAATATATGCATTGTCCTTGAAACTGATTGGTCCACACCAGAGACAGCTTTCTTTTGAG
>CM025652.2:2781830-2831846 GCA_014621495.2 Entosphenus tridentatus
GGGGGGCAGAGCTTTGTGACGTCATATTTGAGGGGGGGGTCTGACTTTTTGTGACGCCGTGTGACGATGGGGGGTGGGGGGTCAAAAATCGTTCAAAATCGCGTGATGTCATTTATGGACGGCCCCCTACTCCCAGTGTAACTAGTGTAGTTAGCCTGGTGGTCCACCACCACAGGTTATCTGGTGAAGGGGCAGTTACCCCTTTGTGTTGGTATCAATAAATGTGTTGGCTCCAAAGAGTACAAACTTAATTTGGAGCTTTCGTGACTGCAGGAATTACTCTTTGGTTATTTCGGTAAAGTCACGTATAAAGATAAAATAATAAATTAAGAGTACGTCTGCGACTCAGTTGAACCCACTACAAGCCCAATCGACCCGAGTTTGATTCCCACTCGCAGCCAACACCAGTGACGGGTATCTGAGCTAGTCCTGGGATTCACCTAGGTCGACGTAGCCAACAAATGAGTACCCGATGCGATGCGTAAAAATCTACACCAGGGAGACAAAGGCGGCCGGGCGTGGTGCTGGCCACATTACCCTTCGTGTGACGTCCCGGCCTTCATCGGTGCTCGTTAACAGCACTTGCCCCAACAGTCTGTTGAGGCTGCACGTGGGATCTTTTGTCTTTGTGTCTTTGTCTTTGATTTGTGCACGTGAGCGCGTCTTTGTGTCACACTGACAGCTCTGTGCGTCACAAGGCAGTAACATATTGTAAAGTCGCAATGGTTAGGGAAATAACTCATGGCAGACTTGGAATGCAGTCGGGTGAAGTGCAGTTAAAAAAATACCTGAGCTTTTAAGTCTGCCATGCCTACTGGAGGCACTAACCCATAAACATTACGACCGCAATGCACAATTACAAAGCAACGCGCATTTCATATCGCGAAATTTGATATCATCACCCGAGTCTATCGCGCAGAACCGGCCCTAGACCTTTGGGGGCCCTAAGCAAAATTTGGTTGGAGGCCCCTTTCATGTATGATTTTTTTCACCCACTCGTTAGCAGTGACTCTAGGGGGCCCTCTGCTGGCCACGGGGCCCTTTGCAATTGCAAGGGTCGCTTCGTGGCTGGGCCGGCTCTGCTATCACGTGTTAACAAATAAATACAAAGGTAGTGGCGATTCCACGTGGCTGGATGCCCGCTTCTCGGCAGAACAGTGCGTGATCGGAGCGAGACACGTGGAAGCCAACTTGTAAACGATACCCTTGTGAACGGCACGTTTATTTAGCACAGCATTCACGTGCTATGGAAAAGGTAACATTGCTCGAAACGTCGCCTATGATGTACGGTTCTTCTTTTAAGGCCACAGTGTTATTGACGAACGTGTTGAGTTGTTTTTACATTTAGTTCGGATATATTTGCAGACGATGTGGAACTGCTGCTGTTGGGGTTGAGCGGTGTGGCGCAGTGGTTAGCGCACGGAATTGTGAATTACCGCATAGGACACAAGCCATCACCCCCTGTTTTAATTCAAAACTTGGGGATGTGTCTTATAATGTGGAGAATACGTGGTCTTCCAGGAGACAAGCGTTTAACACGCGCCCATTATTGTTTCAGCTCACCTGTAAGTTGCAGAATAATACCGAAACAAGCCTTTATCCCGTTAAACGCTTGTACGCGCGACAAATAGTTGCTTTGGCTGTGTCGTGTGGTGGAGGAGGGGCTTCACCAGTGCCGGATTATCCTAGTGGTAAAAGTTGCTACATATGTAGCTACGGGCCCCGCACTTTCAAAGGCCCCGCGCTAAATGCTTTCAAGCTATCAATTCCGGTGCAGTGATTCTGCACTTGCTCTATTACTATAGAACTATACCGCCTTCAACTTTTACGAACGACTGGGTGTTTAAGGTTAGCGATTTGTCGTATTATTTGGCTGTATAGCAAATATAATAATACAATTACTTTACTATGCAAGTAAAAAATGTATGTTTTTCAGGTTTTTTTTTCCGGGCCCCTTTATAACATATGCTACAGGCTCCGCACTAGCTTAATCCGGCACTGGTCTTCACAACACACATTTGAATCAGAACGTTACATGGCCCGTCCCAAAATTCAAAATACGAATCGTAACGTTGGCTGCGAAAACCAAACGTCTCTCGCGTCTCTCCCAGTGCCGCAAACTCCTCCTCCTCCGCGTGCAATTCTCTTGCCCGGCTGAAAGCGCGAGCACAGAGGTCCGTGAGCTCCACCTGGAGCCACCATGGAAGACGAAGACGATGACGAGATGGACGAGCCGCGGATGCAGTTGGAGGTGGAGAGCCTCCAGTATCAGCTCGAGTACGCACGGGAGCTCTCGTCCATCACCATCCCCGCGTGCGTTTTCCTTCACTCCCGCGCGCACACACACACACACGCTTCCCTGAGCATCCAGTTGCATTACAACCGACTGGTTTACGCGGAGACGTCTCTAACCAGCCGCGCAACCGGCTGCCTACGGTCTTGGCAACACTTGGCTTGCTCCGGATTGCTGAAAAAGCCAAATCGATTGGCGTAACAACTTGATTTGATTTTTCGATTTAAAGCTTTCGTGACTGCAGGGATTCATAGTATTGGTTCTTTCGGTAAATTCACGAAGGGAAATAGTAAAATAATACAAGTAAAACAATACAATTCTCACGACCTTTCGATTGCAACACAAGCAATCATCATCGTGTGAAAACCACAGCAACATTAAAAAAAAGTGGCGTTTTTTTCTTCTTAACGTTAGCACCCTTCTACGTGACTTTACCGAAAGAACCAAGAATATTTGATTTTATTTGTTCAGCCGGATGGTGGAGGGTGTAGCTGACAATGTATTATCGTGAAAACGAAAAGCTATCAAGTGAATTCAGTTTTTATTTGCAAATAATTCAGAAAAGTTCATACACGAGACAATTAAAGTCACACGTGTTTTTTTTATTGACGCGTTACAAGATGTGTCACGAACGTGGATACAAACGTCTGATCAAGTTACTTCAGTATAATCGTTGTCAATGCCATCGTCTATGACTGTTCTCCAACACAAGGTAATGTTGCACTGTTAGCTATATCGGTTCTCAAATGACATATCTTTCATTCACAACAGCACCATAGTGATATATTTTTTACAAAGGTACTATTGCTCCTTTAAGTCACCAAGGTGGAAGAGTAGTACAGCGATTTGAGCGCTGCACATCGAGACCCGAGTTTGATTTCCGTTAAACAATCCACAAATCCAACAGTGGGGAGGTCTGTGAATTGTTAAAAAGTTGAGCAAATTATCATTTAAATCACATACAGCAATTGGATTTGTTTTAAAATTAAGGATGTTGCCAGTGTTTGCCCGGCAAAGGCAGTACAGGAGTTGGGACGCTACACCCATCATAGTCAGCCACGGTTTATCCACTGCTGGAGGTATATTGTTTAATCTATTTTTCCAAGCAGAAAGCCAAAAATAACTGACACATTTCAGGGACGGACTCCTGATATACGACATAAGGGCCAGGGCCTTGCATGCCATAGGAGTGGCAGTTGGTGCAAAATAAAAACCAGCCCTTTGTTAATCTACTGCTGGAAGGCCTCCTCCTCCCCATGTCGTGTCGGTCATGCGGCTTGTTTGACCATACTTCATCACGCCGGTCAACGCAGGTTGGTGAAGGTGGCACCCAGGACCTTGCCCACTGATGTTAATCGTGACCGGGAACTGAACTCGGGTCACAGAGTTCACAGTGCACTTGTTTTTCTTTTAATGAAAAACCAAGGGAAAAGAAAGCCCCTCAAGGGGGTGCATGTCACATCACGTTGGATTGAAGTTTTCGGCTCGGAGGAGCGCTGCCTTGATGGAGCCAGCTGGATAACATACAGCAGTGTTTCACGAGGATTCTAAATGTCCTGAAAATACGTAAATTCTACACGGTGTTCTACGCAATCAGCCACTGGCCAGTGAGCTGAACGAGCAAGAGCGCTTTTGCTGCAGAGATTAATCGCAATCTGGTATTACCGGCTGGCTCTTTCCCGATGAACCCCTTCCACAACAGCGTTTATTGTTTGCAACTGGAAGGCCCTTTTGTGAACAGTACACAAAAAAATTGAGCCCATTGATTGCGCTTGCAGAGTGAAACTTCAGACATCAAACCGAACGGCACCCGGTAAAGCCAAAAAAAACAAGTCGAAGAGCGACACGGCACGACCACGGAAAACTACGCAAGCATTAGAACACAGAGCAGTTGGTTTAGCGATAGAACCAATACAGACTTTTATTGTGAAGATCTCGGCTTACACACACAAAAAAATCAAATACCAGATGTACACGTACACACATACATTATGTACAGCATGTTGCGTGCATGTGTTGTATGCGAGTAACGCGGGGGCGCGTACGTATGTGTTGAACCTTCTTTCGCAGTGTATGTAGCAGACCGTGGTCATCGGAGGGGTGTGCTGTGTGGGTGTGCTGCGTGGGGACAGTCTGGTGGGCTGGGTGCAGGAGGGGGCAAAAACGGACCCCATCCTCAACGCCGAGCTCATGAAGGAAAACCCCTGGGTGGACAAGGGCAAGTGCGTCATCCTGTGACCGCGGGACCCCGGGGGTTCGTGTCGCTCAACCGTTTCACAATGACCCCTTCGCTTTCCCTCGTGGGAATCGCTGTTAAGAGTCATGTTAGTCACCCGTCCCTGTGCATTTTTATAACTGTGAAGATTAAACAAGGTGATGGCTATCAGTATTTTACCCGTGAAATACACCCGTTGTATTGCATATGTTCTCTTCCCAAATAAAACGTTCACATCTTGTTCCCACACGGTAACGCAGAGCACTTTCATCCGGGCATCGTTTGCTTCGACCTTTCATATAGCCGCACGTTGGAGAACAAGATGAGATGCGCGCACGGATCGGTCCTCGTCGTATTACGAAGGTGATGATATTTTACGAGTTCCACGTCAAAAGGGTGCTAATCGGTTGTTCACGGGCAGTGGCCCCCGAAGGCAGTCTTCGCCGAGTCCTGGAGAATCACGCCCGGTGACGCCTCCGATAGGCAAAACCTTCACAGGAGGTCCTTCACGTGCAGGTTGCGGCGCACGGCGTTGGAGAAGCCCTCGTTGAAGCGGAACCACACGTCACTGGCGCCCACCGCCCTCCCAATGCGCCGCTCGATGGACTCCGGCTCCGGCACGCCGTCCACTGCGCCCCCCACGTGAAGGGGGGGCCCCGGGGGGGGGGGGGGGGGGGGGGAGGGGGGGGGGGGGTAGCGGCATCGTTAATTAAACAACTGAGGGTCAATAGCCAAAATAACCCAAAAATCCGTTCTATGCCTTCAAACAAATATTTATTTAGTCTATCGGGCCCATTGGCATTCCAGTTAAATATCCATCCCAGGAGCATTTATTTAACCAAGTAAACTTTGGGCTGGTTTCAGCCTTCTGGGTCTCATCAGCAAAGTCAATATTTTTATTTATATGTTGAGACGCGGAACAGATACTTGCTTATACCGATAATCCTCCAACAACACCGCAATATACTTTTTGTGTTGCATAGGGCTGTAGTTTAGTTGCAAGCCCACTGGCCAATGACATCTGCTAATCCCCATCAAGCAGCATTTGTTTAACAAGCCTGACTGCACACGTATAATGCTCCACAACAACAACGCATTACGAGTTTGAAAAATAAATACAATGGCTAGACAGCAAGCGGCACCCTCGTCATGTGTGGATTCTAGATTTGAAGCTTTCGTGGTTTTTTCGGTAAATGTCACGTACGTAAAAAAAAAATTAAATCACGACGTTTCGGGCGCAACACAAGCGTCCTTCAGGTGGGGACAACGTAGCGAAAGCGCAACCGCTTAAGTGTGTCTCAGAGATGGCCATGTATGGATGTTGCACTTTTGTTGCACCTTTGTTGCACCGTGTGTAGCCAACTGTGCTAATCGTCATGTGCGGCTTGCAACGAGTGAGCGAGGCGGCATAGGTGTGGAGCTGCGGATGCAGTGTGAGATCGGGAACTACCTGAAACTGCTAGCGCTGGCTCCCGTCGTGCCACAGGGCGGCCGAAGAAATCTGTCTCGGGCTGGGGTGGGAGCGGGGAACAACGCACGCACGTCCAGGAAAGGGTCAACTCAAAGATGTGTGGGTGGAATGTCATCCAGCAGTGCAGTGTCATGCAAAGTAAAAATGAGTCCGACTCGGACCATCATCACCGCAATCCCTCTAGGGTTGACAAAAACAGGTACCAATTTGTGGGACTTCAATAGTGTTTCACTTATGGAGAGACTGTGGGATTTAGACCACTGGCTTGGGACTGCCAATAGTGATGACTTTCACCACATAAATTGAGCAGGGAGACACTTGATTTTTTTAATCAATCTGTTGCTGCAGGTTTGAAATATACCATGTGCCCTCCTCCGATTCTGCCCTTACGTTCCCCCAGATCCCCCCCCCCCCTTTGCAAAGAAGCAACACCCGTGAATAAGTCAGAGGTAACGATTGATTGGGAATGCTGCCATGGTGTAACAGTTAACACACTGCACTTGTAATCCAGAGATCGCCAGTTCAATCGATTTCTCCACGTGGCAGTTGAAAAAATGGTGCAAATTTCTTAAATCCCCCCCCTCCTGTCCACCCAGCAGTATGACACCAGTGTGTGGTGGGTAACGTGTGGCTAATTCCACCTCTTCCCAGATGTCTCGCCAGCACGGTAGCGAAGGCCAAACACTTTCTCGAGGGGAGGTGGTTCCGAGAGCAGCGGCATGAGCTAGCAATTGAAGGGCTGCACTGCACGGGCGACCGGTTGCCTTACCGGCGCCAACTTGTCGTTCACGACGATACTGCGAAGCGAGTGCTCCAGGCGCTTCTGGTGGTTCTTGGGTCCCGCTGTCTGTGCCCTGGCGGCGCCTGCTGCACCGGTCCCGTCCCGGCGCTGGGCGGGGGGGGGGAAAGGACGAAGTATGAGTTCAGTTGAACAAGGGCAGCACACGTAGACGGGCGAGGAACACTGGTGCTCAGCAGAACCGCTCGGAAAAAGATTACTTTGTGCCGCATAGCTTATCGCGGTTGCGCTGTGTATCTTTCCGATGCGTTTTCGAGTTGTACCCATTGTTGTTCGGCACGTTGTCCGACGTTTCGCTTCACGTGTTGTTCGGCATGATGTCGGATAGCAACACACGGTACAATCCCAAAAAATAAACACACTTTGGAGAGCTAAACAGTGGTTTGGCCAATCAGTAGCCCTAACCCTCTTCCCCAACCACAACCCAATCTTTGCAATATACAATTGCTATAAAGCATTAGGCATCAAATGCTACATGAATTGTAATCGATTACAGTATTTAGGATCTGTGCTAATTATTTGGTTAATCGATGTAATATCTATGCTTTGGGGTGAACAAAACCACGCAAAACGAGACAGTATACAAAGAAGACGGGAAATATTTCATTTAAAATAATAAGCGGTTCTTGATTTGAATCATGACCCAGAATTACATTCCACCAAGTCAACTTGCAGGATGGCGAGTTACATGGCTATTGAGTATTAATGGTTCATTGGATCAGTGATTAGGATCAACCTGTGTGCATAACAATCAATGATTTATGACTTCAAGATATATGCAAATGTGCGATTAGGCTATTGGAAATAAAAAGAGCAAACGAGATAGAAAATACAAACGAGACGGACAATACAAACGAGACAGTGCCAACTGGGTACTCAATAACCACTCTGGAATCTAATCGTGACCCACGCACATTACCAGACCTCCCTAGGGCCCCCAAATCAGTTCTGATTAACGGACGCAAAGTAGTTGTTTTCAATGCAGTCGCTCTCTCTCAACGTAATCGATTGTATCATTGAGGAAATCTCTGTCAGAGGGACACAACTGGAAATAAAACTATCAGAATGTGTATACAAGGTACAGCTATTCAAATGGGAACGGAAGAAACAGCATGATGATGTGTTTGTGGAAAATGAACTTGATAACAAAAACATAGCACTGGGCCAAATGTAGAACTCTTTAAAAAATGTTTTTTACCGGGTAAGTCTCACTGAGCTATTAGTGCTCTTTCAGAAGCGACATGGGCACAAGTGATAGCTCCACAAAGTGGAATTGTATAGCAGCCAAGTACTCTGCAACCTCTTACCGCTAATCCATAACAAATACTTTAATCAATGCATGCCACCACCTGCTGTCACATATGATGGAATGGCAGCCGAACGAGCGAATGCGTCCAAGAGCACGTCTACTGTGGAACCGGAGGGACGCAATTGGCTTGTGTGGAGGCGCTAAGGGCGATTGTAACATTGGGTGAAGGTGAGGAATGGCGACGGCCTGGGGATTCTTTCATTCAGCAGTGGATAGACCGTGGCTGATGATGAAGAGTGTGTAAGAGGCCCAACTCCCCAACTGGCTTTGTGGGGCAAATGTTCAATTGCTCAATTGCCAATTATAATTGCAACTGGGACTTACCCGGCACTGGCTTTGGTTGACATCACGGATTAAGGGTTATGTTTAGAGATAAAAGCCAAGCTGAAGTGATTACATTAAAAGTTATGGATTAGGGGTTAGAGGTTGTAGAAGGGAGGTTAGGGGTTACTAAATGGAGTGCTGGAGGTGGGGATTATGGGCCAGTGGCCAGGATTAGGAGGCGGGGGGAGCGGGGATCGCGGTCGAGGATCAGGACTCGAGCGAGGAGGAGTGAACGAGGGGCAGCAGGGATGTATGTATGTACGTTGAACTTCTTTGGCACGGACGAGACTTATGGCAGAGATGTGATGGTAGCAGGGATGCGACGAGGGCCGGGATGCAACGGTAGCAGGGATGCGACGGTAGCAAGGATGCGACGGTTGGAAAGGATGCGACGGTGGCAGAGATATAAGAGTGACAGTGTCAGAAAAGCGTGAGCGGGCAGTGGCGGAGATGGGCGTGCGCCCCTCACCTCAGTCGAGTTGCGTGCGATCGCCGCGGCCTCTGTGCGCCGCACCCGCTCCAACTCCACCTCGCGCGCTATCAGCTGCCGCATCTGGTATGACAGCTGCTTGCGCTGGGGCAGGCTCGGGAAGCGTGCCACCGCCTCCATGTTGCTGCGCACGCACCGACAGGCATGGCGATAAATCGATGGAATCGGTGTGAGCTTGTCGGGACGTGGTAACAAGTCGGTAAAAACAAGGCGTGCGTGCGGCGTCAAAAGGAAGTCGAAAATGAACCAACCGTTTTGGAAATTCGGAAAGATAACAAAAATTTGAACTATTTAAAAAATAAATAAAAATGTTATTTAGTTATCCGGGTAAGCATCGCTGAACACCCTTTACAGCAGTGGTCAGGAGGCCCAGAGGTCATGGCATAGAGCCAGCACCGCTGAGATCCTGGGTTCGAATGCAGGCGGTCGCCTGTGATTTTTACCATCTTCTCAAGTGTAGCGAGTTGATGGTCACAGGCCCAGGACCAAATACTTCAGAAAAAAATCCATCAAGCTATATTTGTTCTGCACCTAATTTGGCTGAATGTCAGCTCTGAGAATTAAATACAGGTAGTCCTCGACTTACGATGGAGATGCGTTACGACGACGACCCCATCGTAAGTCGAAAATATCGTAAGTCGAAGATGGCCTAGCCTACCCAGGATTCTTAAAGAATGGTGATAATTTAGCAACACAGAGCAGTTTACAGTACCGTACTGTATAAACTATATACTGTATGTATTTATTAATTACAATACTGTATTGCACAGTAAAATTAAAAGTAAAAAACAAGGTAAATTCTTAGCCTACCTATATGAACTGCAATTTCATAGAAAGTTTTTTCAGGAAACAATCCTATCTGCTATAGAAACTTTTAACATGCATTGAACACCGAGACAACTTAACTCCGTCGACCGCTGGTGAGAGTGACAGGCATCACCACACAAGTCGGGAGATGCGTACAGTACATCCCGGCAGCGTCCCAACGTACAGTATCGTACCTCGTACGCTGCTGCGTTTGCCTGCCGCGCGAAATGTAAAATATTTGATAATTTTGTCATATCGCTATCGTAAGATCGAAATATCGTAAGTCGGACCATCGTAAGTCGGGGACTACCTGTATTAGTTTGACTGTCATGTCACAAACAAATGGGTAACGGCTTCCCTCAACTGTGTGGACCAGAGGTCACATGAAGGGTCTTTGAGGCAGCTCTGATATCCGCTTCAGTGGGATGCTCTCTAATACTAAGGGTTGCACTGCTCTGAGAAATATCCGAGTGTTTATCAAGGTGAGAACTCAAGTGACCAGGGTGAGTCTCGTTTTCAAGAGTGACCTGGTCTCATGATGTGATGCCAAAAAGCACAATCAGTATAAATTAGGGGAAAAAGACAAAACTCTTCTATACGACGGGTTCTGCGGAAAGATGACTGGCCAATCCATTTTAAGAAATGTTCTGTATCTGGGAGGACTCTTAATAAAGAGTTCCCAGAGCCCCAACTCTAGCGCTACGCACACAAAAAAAAACACCACACCACTGAGCACAATAAGACGTTCCTCAATTATCCCAAAAAAAACCCTGTGAGGGTGAAAACGCCACATTCTCGCTAGCAGGACAAAGCCACCGCCTGCGAGTGCAGACGAGCGAGAGTAATTGTCACAGCCCAACGGGTTCCCGTTCGCCCGCCGCGCCGTCACCTCACCGCTTCGGTTTTATTTTTAATCACAGTTGCTGAGCACGGGCCCAAATGGCCACAAAAATTCCACGCGGCCAGCAACAAAGAGCACCGTTGGCAGCGTAATAGACGAAGAGCGAATGCATTTCTAGATATCGGCAAGGGTATAAGGACTTGGGTAAAGAGACGATGGGGGGGGGGGGGGAATTAAAATTCGAGCAGTTCGAGGGAAGAAGCAGACAGAAGAAACAACACCGTAGACCGAATCCTCAGGAGAGAAGTTCACGGGAATGGTAACCAGAGTTGTATTGATACGTAGACGACTGACTGCAGCTGAGCGAGTAACGGCAGTGAGAATCAGCAAGCGGTGAACCTTCAACGAACCCGATCGCCTCACGGCGTTCCGGGTACGGCGCCGGCATCGATGCCACCAGCGCCGCTCCTGTTGGCCAGCTTGGTCCCCTCGTTGAGCATGAGCTGCTGCATGTGCGCCGGCATGTAGAGGAAGGCGTAGATGAGCAACAGCACCAGCAGTGCAGCGGCGAGCGGCAGGCCCCAGTCCGTGATGACAATGGGCTCCTGGCACCGTGCTTGGAACATGCCGCGGCGTGCGCGGCCCCGCGCGCCACGGATACTTTGCCGAGGATGCGTCTCCAGTCGCCGACTCTTCGGGGGGTTTAGCTAAACGTGCCAGTGGCTCGGATTGGATCAAGCGGTAAACGAGCGCTTGTAGGAAGATGCAAAACGGCGGCACGGTTTTCCGAGAGTGGGCCACGGTTTTCTAAGACAAAAGGATTTTTTGTTTCTCGATTGCCGCCGCTGCCATTCTTCGCTGCTCTTCGTGGACTTGTGACGAACCGATTTGACGAGGGTGAATAGCGGAAAGTAACAATCTGCAAGCACAAACGCCGACTTCACCTGATGGGCAGAGTGAGAGCTGCCTCAATTCGTGACTCTGGCTGCGCTTTTAAGTCAGAACAGCACACGCACCTACACAACTATACACGCACACCTTCTTCATACACACACTGCCACAGCATTACGATGGGAATTCCCACGCGAAATGAAGCATCTGAGCAGCCCCGCCGTGAACAACGTCTTTTCTCTTCTCCTGAAGACAAAGGTTGAGCTGTCAGGAGGGACGGAAGGCTGCTGGCTGGACCCAAGTCTTCACACACTTGAAGATTAATCCAACGTGCTGGGGCCACGGTCGCATGAGACAACGAAGAGTCAGGATATCTCGGCTTCAAATGAAACAACATCGATGAATTTTAGTAGAAATATATTTGCCGGTGTCGGTTTAGCTGGTCTTTCCCGCTCTCGATCTGATGCGCTAAGATCCCTCGTCCCGTCCGATGGATTAACACTGCTCGTGAAAATGTCCTTTATGTAAGGTATTCCCTCTCCCTCCCGTCGTCTCTCTCCGTCAGTCATACACACACGTGCACATACACGCGCGGGTACCGCGAGGGTAATCTGGCACATCTGAGTGCGTGTAGGCACGCACGCACATGCTTTTCCGTGACGTGCCGTCGTCGAAACAATCTGTTGGTGCGCACGTGGCACCAGCTTGTGTCCCACATAAACCCAAATGGCATCCACGGGACAGACCGTGGGGCCCGCGGTCGACTTCCGCCGTCACTTTAACGGTGCCGCTTGCGTCATGTACGCGAAGACCAGGGTGGCACAGACGGAAAGGGGACATGACACCATTTTTAAGTGAGTGGAAGACGGGAGGAGTGGTGAGAGGACAAGAAGAATTGACACTTCAAAGTTAGGGTCAAGGCCATATCCCTTCAGCGGCAATCTCTGGTAGAGGGCGGCCCCGATGGCGAGTGACCTTCCATTGCCACAGCCGTCCCTTTCCCACTCGCATGGTTAATTCCACACCAAGGTGACGACCGCCAGAAGGAAAGGTTTGCTCGTGTAATTTTTATGGCACGTAAAGCACCAAATTATTCGTAAGAGAGGGCCCCGTATATAGCTCGCAATACCCCACACACATTTTGCTGCCACCTGCCGCTCCCTCCTGCCTCCCATCCTAATCCTCTTCCATTTCCCCCCGCAGACTTGAGCGTTTAAACGCTGTATTTCCTTCAGCGAATCAACGCTGGGATTAAGCGGGTGCGTTTCGCTGTTTGCGATCACTCTCTGCATGAGTCACGGCTCATGGCTTGGCAGGTCACAACAAACGCAGCCCCCCCCCCCCACTCAAATGTTGCTGCCACTATCTGCTTCAGGCAACCTGTGGTCCGGATTAACATCAAATTCCCAGAGCCCAGGATTCAAGAACAAAAATAACCTTTTAGGGAAATTGCTCGGATCACAGCAGCCAGAGGGGAGCCTGTGAGCCAATGGGTTGGGCTCCATATTGGAGAGGAATGGGGGGGGGCAGCAAAGCATGGTGACCTCCCTCGACGCCACCGCCCTCCCAGTTATAGCTGGGGAAAATCAGTCGTTTAATTAACGATAAACTTTAATAGATGCCTTTTATTGTTGTCGATTACACGGGCCCTGCCTCTGAAAGGCAGGAAACCCCCTACGAGCCACGCCCAGCATAACAACGCCGATGGTGTCAACAGGGACCACCCATCACCTCCAGCTCCGCGATACACATGGGAACAGAGACTTATCATTGTCAGAGCGATTGTTCACTTAAATAATAATCGGAGGGCCCAGTTCTACTTCCACCGGTACACTCCACGTATGTACGTTGCACACCTTATAACCGCAGACCACACCGTCCACAACCTCACGCACGTGGTTTCGATACAAGAGCCCTCTCCGTCTCAATCGATATCGACAATCTTTGCTGCCAACAGCAGGACCCAGCGGACTCTTCCGTTGGATCCTCCCGACATCCGCAGAAGACGATGTGGGGACAGGTAGCGGCTTCCCACTTCTCGCGCACCGCACAGCCGAATGTGACCCCGAGTTCGCCGACGGGCGCCGCATACGGCACGACCTGTCCCTTGCCTCCACCGTGATCGCGGCAGGCAGCACCTCATACAGAGGCGGTGGGCGCTTGATTTTTTCGTGACAATTAAAAGCTTACTCTCAAGATGCAGATGTCGCAGATATGGAAGGGTTTATCCAAATGAAATGGAAATTTGTTCATCACTGTTTTTTTATTTTGGTGGTAGGGGAAGGGGGGTGGCTGAAGAGAGGCAGGCCCACTCAAGAATTTGGGTAAAAAGGGGCTTAACATTTACCAGAGACAGCAGGGACAGATTATGAGCATTGTAAAGTACGAGGGGGTTCATGTTGCATCCCCCAGCCCGTGCGATTATTGCTGCTTTGGAAAGTCCATCCGCTTAGCGTTAATTTTGAACGTATTTAGAGAGGGGTCCGAAAAACAACCATAAAGTTAAATCCGTGAAATATGCATCACGCCATTGTCTTTTAAAAAAAGCAGTGCCACTCTGTAAGTTTTCGCGCACTGTGCAGTACAGCTCTCCGATGGGTGTTTTATTTTTTCCCGGCTGTACCCGCGCGTTGTTTGAGATTATGTCCGATGTTTTTGCCCTACATTCTGGGGGCCTCTTCAGGAAGCGGAATGAGCGGTGCTATCTAGGAAGGATATGAGCTCCTTGATCCAGTTCCTAAAGTAGCTCCCAGAAAGTTCAGCAAAAAGTCCGACATCATGCCGAACAAGAACACGTTACAATCCTAAAACACATGCGAGAGATGTTATATAACGGTTTTCATCAATCTGAGCCGGCCTTCATCGCCTACACACGGCGCTCTCTCCCTCCTCTAACCCCCTGCAGCATAACAAATGGAGGCTTAACTTAACCCTCCCCCACGGCCCCTCCTGTCTCCTCTCCCCCCTTAACCTGTATATAGTCTCGTGTCTCTTAAGAGTTCTCTCCACTTGATACAGTAATTTTGCTGTGACGGTGCCACCTGAAGACGGAAGCTTGTGTTGCCTCCGAAACGTCGTGATTTAATGATTTTTTTATTTTTGACCTACGTGACTTTACCGAAAAAACCAAAGAGTATGGACCCTTGCAGTTACGAAAACATCAAATCTAGTGTGTGTTGTGGTTCGCGCGCAGCGCAACGAATCCGGCAACCCGAGTTCGATTCCCGCTCACAGCCAACACCAGTAACGATTAATTATCTGAACCGGTAACGGGCCTCCCCTAGGTCGACTCAGTCTCCAAATGAGTACCTGGTGTGGTATGTAAACATCGCCAATGGGGAGACGAAGGCTATCGGGTGTGATGCTGGCCAACCACCCCTTGGTGTGCCGTGCCGGCCTTCATAGGTATTTGCTAACAGCACTTGGCCCAAATGTCTGTTGAGGCTATACGGGGGATCTTTGTGTATTTGTCTGTGTGCCACTGGGTAGCGGGGTGGTCGCCGCACTGCAATGCAAACTTGGCAACCCGAGTTCGATTCTCGCTCACGACCAACATCCGTTACAAATATCCAAACTGGTCTTGGGCCTCCCTTCAATCGACTCGGCCTTAAATGGGGAGACAAAAGCGCCCGGGCGTTGTGCTGGCCACCCACCCCCACCCCCCCTCCGTGTGCCGTGCCGGCCTTCACAGGTGCCCGCTAACAACACTTGCCCCCAATAGTCTGGTCAGGATATATAGGGGGGGGGGGAATCCTTGACTTTTTTGTGTACCGCGCGCCACTCACGGGTCGAGCAGGTAGGTGTACTGTCCGTCCTGCGTGCGCTCCTGCCGGTAGGTGAGGTTGTATGCGAGCATGGTGGCCACCAACTCGGACAGCTGCTGCTTCTCCCGAGCACTGTACAGCTGCGTGTTCACCTGCAAGGGAGCGCAGCGACGACAACAACAGTGAAGACGGCAGAATGACGCTGGGGTTTTATAACCGTGGCCGTTTGCTATTAACAGTCACAAAACTGTGACGTCTTAAGATTTTGTCCCAGCGAAGATGAGGGCAGAGTAGAAAATATATATATATACATTTACAGCTACCTGTCAATCCACTGCTAGATAAAGCCCCCCACTCCCACACACCATGTTGAGCGTAGTTCTTTGATCCCCTTTCCACTGGCCAGTGCGGTGCCCTCACAATACAGGTGGTTTTCCACTGGCTCTCAACCGAGCCAGGACCAAACCGTGCTATGCTGGCCTCACGAGATGACATATGACTCTGGCTCGGGGCCAAGCAGGGCCAGGTGGGCAGGCCTAATGACGGCGTTGATTGCATTGCGTGTTACGTCACCGCATCATCTACATCCGTCTCGAGTTCTGCAGCGGAAACAACAGCACGGCACCTCGGCACGGCTGCGGCGTGGCTTGGTCGTGCGTGCGGACTATTCGGTTGCGGTGACTCACGGGCCGCATTTTGGGCGAGACGATGTCGAGGATGAGGCAGAGGGAGTCGAGAATGAGGGCGAGGGCTGGCACGTGGGTTCTGATGTGTGCCGACGCCTCCCCGATCATGCTCGTCACCAGGTTCTGCGACTGCGCCAGCTTGCTCTGCATCTACTCCACCAGACACGTGCGACACATTAATTTGTATGCAAACGTGCATACACATGCACCACACATTCATACATATGCTTATATGTAAGGTCAACAAGACAAGAATAGCTGTTCCCCACGTTTTAATAAATCAAGCATAGGCGATATCAGATATCATTAAAATGACGCCAACGTGATGACACTTTCGATGGAAGTAATGTCACTTTCTGTGACATCACACTTTCGGATGAACACCACTGCTTGGGGCCTCTGCACCAAGCAGTCACCGCTTATCCACACTCCTCTCTAAACTCCGGTCACCGCAGCTCCCCCCAGCCAACAGACACAGCACAAGACTGTACTGTTGGCAGTTGTGTGTCGTATGCGCAAATGACGAAGCTGATGAACAACAACGACTGGCCCACGTCACACACCAGCAGCGGTCGGCAACATTATATAATCGAGGGAGAACACGAGCTGCTCCATTCGTTACCCTGAAGAATCTCTCAGCAAGTGGAGTAAAACGTTGGGACATCACGCCAAAACAACAAATCCGAGCGCTGTTCCCCACCTCCCTCTCTCTCTTGGCTAACGATGGCTATCGGGCGGCTGCGCACCTCGAAGTTGCTGTTGGGGTAGTTGAGGCGTGGCGGCGAGTTGGTGGAAAACAGGAAGTGGAATGCGACAGCCACGAAGGGCAGGTAGCGCATAAGCACGTAGTTCTGGCCACGGGCGATGGAGCAGCTGGCCAGGTCCTGGAAGCAGAGCCACTCGGTGCCCAGGCACACGAGCTCCATGCGGGGGTCCTTGACGCGCGCGGCCAGGTAGTTCTCAAACAGGCCCTGCACGCGCGCAAAACGGCGTACGACGCCGGGTTTAAGGAGAGCCCGCCAAGGACTCGTCGGTGGACGGGCGTAGGTCCCGCTAAGGGGCGTGTTTTACCGTCGCTCACCTGCGTCAGCTTCTCGTACTCTCCGTTGGCGGAGACGAGGTGAAGCAAGCTGTGGAATCGGGCGGCGCCCGTGCTCATCGTGGCGCGCCCCTCTGTGGGGCCCACGCCGACCTCCCAGGGCGCCGTGGGGAACAGCTCACCGGCAGCGTCGCGACTCACCCGCTTTCTGTACATCACGCCACCACCGTCGCCACCATACGAACGTCGTCAACAACAATTTAACCCGTAGGCTTTAGCGACCAATATCATTAATAATAAAGGCTTTTTTGTGTAAGATGGCGTAAACATAAATGTGTCATTATTGCCGCCACCACCACCCGATACAGCTAATTAGTGAGGTTTATCACGTAAACTATTTTTTTATACCAGGTAAGGCCCACTAAACTATTTAGCTCTTTTTCAGAAGTGACCTGGCTATCACAAATGACAGCTCAACAAAGTGGCTTATCACGTGCATATTTATAGCAGCCAAATACTCTAAAACATGTTTCTAAATGTGAAGGGAAAAACCGGAGGTATCTGAATAAAAATCCACTTGGCTCCGGGAAGAACATATACAAGCGTCATGGACGGGACCGAACCCACGACTTCCTGTATACCAGGCGAGGTAGTTAACATCTCGCCACCGTGGCGTCCATGTGCCAATAAGTTACTACTTCAGTATACTTGTTTGTTGGACAATAAACCCGAAACATTTACAATTTGAGTACGAAGTTTCGCTAGTAATTACAACCAGCTTCATCAGGCGATTTTGCCTTTGTCAACAACGATAATCGCCGTCCTACTGAAAACAATAACAATCACCCCCAACACCGCGACCACCACTTCGTACTTTTTGATAGCCCCCAATGGAGACTGTGCCTGCTTACATTCAAAGGGGACATCAGACTACAAACGTACATAACGCAGAGGAAAGCGTGGAGCAATGAACGCTGGTTTGTGTTCATTGTTGGGTGGCGCAATGACCAGACTGGGGGGGGGGAGGGATCGCAATCTATAGAAGGCTGGAAGTTCAAATGAAGGTTTAGGGGGTTTATTCAGCCCATAACTCCTGTGGTTTAACTAAATACAAGTATCGCTTTGTGGGGAAGGCAATGGTGGTTGACCGGAAGACTCGCCTGCATCATAGAAATGTGGAATTACCACCACTGGCTCAAGTATGGCCCCCATGCCATTTGGAGGGGGGAAACTCCTTGACCAATTTTTACAGTTTTTGGGATTACGGGCAGGGTTATTGTTGGGGGTCTTGGTTCGTGGGTGAGTGTTGGCAGCTTGGGCTTAGCGTCGGTGCACAGCGAGCGGTTAGCGTTGGGCAGACCTGATGGTCAAGTACCATTGTGATTGTGAAAATCGTCGTCAAATGCAATGGCATTGCAATTGTATTTTCATATAACAATGCTGCTGTTGTAATTGCAAAAATAATAATAGTAATAAAATTGATAGTAATAAAAAACCCAGAAGATCCCTGGGTTTAATCTTTCACGAAGCTCAGTCCACCCTAAATCGCATCCGCAAAAATCATGGCAGATGCGGGTACCTGATGCATAAATGTAAAATTAAAAACTCTCCAGTAGTGTGTGACTGTGGTCATCCAGAACAGACCGTACAACATCTAACGAGGCAACGTCCGATCCACAAGTAGGAATGAGACATCGCAAGCAATGATACACTCCGCTGCGACTCCTGACGCAGGTTATCTGGCTTGACCACCTGAATGCGAAATTGTAGTTGTTGCTCTGCACCTACATCAGCAGCCATATGAAAGAAGAAGAAAAAGAAGAAAACTGAGCCCGGGTCTGGTCCCGGTGGGGGTGTGTGAGAGGAGCACACCGCTGTGGCCGAGGCAGCCGGAAGATCTCCTGCCACACTGGGAAGAGCCCCTTGGTCTGGTCTTTGAGGCCGATGCTCAAGGACTGCACCGTGTGGATGTTCAGCTCACTCTGTCCCCGGCCCTGCAGGAACTGCACACGCAAAGACAAAACTACAGGAGGGAAGGGCAGCGAGCTGGAGGCAAGGGCGGGGAGCAGGAGGGAAGGGCAGTGAGGTAGAGGCAAGTACGGCAAGCCAGTCAGGCTCACCTGCAGGGTGTTGATGCATGAGCGGATGTCGTTCTCGGTTTTCTCACAGAGAGCCAGGAGCACACCCATGTCCACGTGGAGGCCCTGCAGGCTCGAGATCTGGCCTCGCCCAGACAAACGCAACACAAAGCAAGAGGCACACAGAGGCAGTTTGGCCTACCATGGCGTGCTGCACAGGGACAGCTCCCAACGAAAGTCCCCTGCCGCCTGGTGCCTCGGGGTGTAACGCATGGGAGTCGTAGCGTAAGCATTAAGCGATGACGACCAGAGTGGGTGTCTATCATGGCGCTATGTTGCCGGGTACCTCGAGGAGTCTCTGTGCGAGTCGCGATGGCATGGTGGGCGGGAAGGCGAGCGTGAACGCCTGCTGCCTGAGCGGCCTCAATGCAGGAGTATACCTGGGTGACAAAAACACAATGATCCCCCACAGACACACAGACCATTGGGGCTCGTGCTGTAGGCAAGCACCTATGAAGGACGACACGGCGCCGCAGAATCACAATAACAAAGATCCCCCGCATGTAGTCATTCAGACTTTATTAGCGATCGCATGTTAAGGCCAGAATGGCACATGAGGAGGTACTGTGGTTCAATCAAGCACCACACCAAACCGTCTTTGTCTCCCCCACTGTGTGGATGTTCAAAACCCCGACAACGCAAGTCGTGTGGGCGGGACATGCGACCGCCGCCCACTTACAGATCGTTGCAGATGCAGATGATGGGCCTGAGCAAGAGGCCTCCATCTTTCTTGCGCCGTCGGCCCCCTGTAGCTGCCCCACCGGTCTCCTTGGTGTCCTTCCGGTTCACGAGGGTCAGGAGGGTGGTGATGGCCGCCTGAAATAGCGTGCAAAGGAGCTGAGGTTATTTAAGCTCACTTTGCCACGTTGGAGCATTTTACTTGGGCAAATATGGGCATATGTACTGATTTTAAACCAGCCTATGATTTGGTCTGTCACGATTCTGAGGTCGCGACTAGATTCCAGCGTAACACTTACAAATAATTTGATTGATACATACGATCAACGCGTTGACACCTGCCTAATAACGAAACGAATGTCAATGCTCTCATATTCGCATCTTATCCTCACGACTAGGAAAATGGAATCGAAGAAAAATAATTTCGACGCACAGCGTAGAAACGTCGTGTGCGACAGAACGCGGGATATCCCCTTCCCCGAGCTGTCAAACCCTGCAGTGTCTCCCAGTGTGCGTGCGTGCAATTGAGTGGGCAAGGTGAGTGCGGTGCTCACCAAGGGCGCTCCGTCCACCTCGTCGATGACGAGGCAGTTAGGCCGCTCACTCGCACCCAGCACCGACTTCATCTGCGTGGCCGCCTCAATGCGCGTGCGGAACACCTCGGGGCTCCGGTCGTCGCTGGGAAAGGCGCGCAAAGCAAACTCACCCTCAGGGATGTACACTGAAGTCATTGATTAATTACATCAGCGCACGCGAAAAGCTATTAACTTATCGCAAGCGTCGTTAATCTGCAACCCAGATTAGTCTGTCCACGTGTAATCAAATTAACCATAACGGTGATATTGACACATTTCGGTCCTCAAACGTTGGTACCACAAGGGAGACGGACTCACACGAGACACGTGCGAGGAGCGGCGCTAGGACACGGCATGCGCAAGTGGTGCTGCGTGCGTACCTGGCGTTCATTTCCACGACGTTGTAGCCGGCATGATGCGCCACCACGTGCGCCAGCGTTGTCTTACCCAGTCCGGGAGGCCCACACAGCAGCACCACCTGGCAAGCGGTGGGAGCGTAAAATCCGGAAAAGTCGAAAATATATATTTTTTTACACATTAGTATAAAACGTGTTTTTCAACAAAATCAAGTGACAACTTCATTTGATTGGTTCTGTTGGGAGGTGGAGTGTTAAAGTTAAAAAGTTATCGAACCAAACATTTTGGAACAGCCTTCTTTCTAGAACTGAAATTTGTCAAGATCACATCACTTGTTACATGTTTTTTTTACTCTTGAGGGCAGTATTAAACTAAACAATTTGTATTTTAGCAGGTAAGACCCACTGAACTACTAGCTCTTTTTCAGAAGTGACCTGGCCACAAGTGACAGCTCAACTAAGTGGCTTATCATGTGGAAATTTACAACAGGCAAATACTCTAAACGCATGTTTCTAAACGCGTAGGGAGAAAAAGGAGGACCCGGAGAAAAATCCACGTGACCACGGGGTGAACATTCAAGCTCCAAATATACAGGCGTCTTTGGGGTCGGGATCGAATACATGAACATCTTGTATACCAAGCCCAACAACGTTACCGACGGACATGTTGGGTTTTGTCATTGGTACTCTTGGCCCACCGCTCACGCGGTACGATATCGTACACGGGTGCGTTTGTCTGACCTTGTACTTGGGCCGGTTGTGTGCATCCAGCTCATCCTCCAGGATGTCCTCCGTGATCTGAGCTTTGCTCTTCCAGTTCTAACGAGACACAACAATCACTCCTGATAATTAAGCACATCTGCTATTGACACCATTCTTATGGCACATGGATATTGTCAAAGCCTCTATAGTCTGCAGCAGTTGCAAAGTCGCAGGCAATGTTGCTGTGCATAATTCCAAGAATAATTTGCGAGTACTTAATAAAATTTGTTGTCACGGCATAAAGGGCAAAATGTGAAATATAATACATTTTAATACATTAGTGTCCATTTATAAATTTAAATTGTAATGTGTCGTACGTGTCTTATAAAAGACACATTGCATCTCAAGGTGTTATTCAATTTACCCAGGAAATCCTCACCGAGTTTCACAACTCTTTTTTAGGAGCGTCCTGCCTTGGGATGCTTGGCAAAGGAAAAATTACATTGAATGACACGGCAGGGGGCGCAGTGTGCTGCGGCACCACCACACAATACGAGACCCAGGCGGCACGGCAATGAACACACCTTGTTGGTGCCGCCACCCTTGCGAGTCCAGCCCTGTTGCTTCTCCCACTCATCCCTCGGCAGCCACTCGCCCTTCTTTTTTTTCTGCCCCCACTGCTGCCTGCTGTCGCCCTGTTTCTTTTGTTGCTGCTGCTCTTGCGGCTGCTCCTCGTTTGCCGTCACGGGCGGTGGCTTCTTCTTCCTCTCGCGGCCGAACACGACCATGTCCCACAGCTTGAGCCACTTGAGGAGGCAGCGGTTCATGTACTGAAGCACGGCAGGGTCAGGGGTGAGAACAGAGGGGTCAGGCACTAGGAGCGTACCGACGCATTTGTTCAATTAACTACCGTATTTTCTCGATTGAAAGACGCCCCAGAAAGTAACACGCACCCCAAAGTCCCATGCCCGTTGACAATAAAGTTAGACTGAGTTATGCAGGATGCTGGTTGTGCAGGGTATGATGGGTTGTGCATGGTGTTGGTTGATATGGTGCTGGTTGACAAGGTGCTGCCTGTGGAGGGTGCAGGGAGAGCAGGGGAATTCACATCGTCGCTGAGCAGCTCCGTGTAGTGCCGTGGGGTGAAACGATCGACCCAGAGCCCCGCGCTCTTTGTCCCATCGTCACCATCCACCTCGTCTCCGCCTCCTTCATCATCACCGCCACCGCCCTCACCACCCAACTCCTCTGAGTCCTCGATCTCCTGAGCCACTCGGCTGTCATCCGAACCGCCAGGGTCAGGGGTCAAGCGTCGTCGCGGTGAAACGTTAGCATATTTAAAGCGCCTTCGCGGTGAAACGTTAACATATTTAAAACATCCATGAAAATGCAGGCTTAGTGACGCCACTTAAATACTCTGCAATTGTCAGTGCTTTTAAAACATACGTTCACATTTTTACAGTGTATTCATGATAAGCGTTACTTGCGTCCATACCTGCTCGTTACTGAAATTGATGCATAAGGACAAGCGATTGCTTTCTTCAAAGTGTAAATTAAGTAAGTCCGTGTACGCACCTGTTAAGCAAAGTGACGAATCTCTCAGCCTCTTCCAGAACTTTCGCGTGCCTCTGCACATTTCAGACGGCACAAGGCGCGTAAACGATGAGATGCAACTATTTTTATTTTACCAGGTAAGGCCCACTGAGCTATGTAGCTCTTTTTCAGAAGCGACTTGGGCTCTCACAAATGATTACTCAACATCACTTGGAAATGTATAGCAACCAAATGGTTTGAAGATTGAGCCGCGACCTTGAGATTCATCAGTTTTATGCTCTAGAGCTGGGCTCTCCGATTAAACTGGTCTACAATGTTTTCGACGTCATCTGCTTGAGAGATGAAATGTGCTGTTTATTATGGTTTTTGATGTGCTGAATTCAAATATGACAATTAGAACAACTGATGGGCTACTGTTCCCAAAATACTTACATTTTACGTCTATGTATATTGTGTAGATAGTAGAGTTTTACTCATAATTTTTTTCATATGTTTATGGTTGCTTTACATGATAACATGTCACCTGTCCTGCTCATGTAACACTTAAAAAAATCAGCAAAATGGTTATATAAATAAAATGTATTATGAAACAAAAGGCAAAAAACGATTATGTATAAATAAGTACAGAGTTTAGTCCTTATTCAGTGGCGCTTCTTGGCTTGTCACTTATACCTAGAGGGAGAGTACAATTTTCAGTTGTTCAATTGACTCATTGTTCCAACTCTAGGAAAAGTCCACATTTTCACCAGGTGACTGTCCGAAAGAGGAGCCTTCTCCAACGACCCTGGAAAAGGCTGTTGTCCTTTCCCCGCACCTCCAAATAGCACGGTTGGCTACGTACGGCACGAAAGATGTTCGACATACGTATATACAAACAGGTCGCAACCGATGCGAGCAAGGTGCGTTGGACAACTCACCTCCCTAACTACTTGGTCTTTGAGCATCGCGAACGGCACGCTCAAAAGCTGCAGCGACATTTGGCTCCGGAAGCTCAAGTCTGGATTCTGTCGAAATACAAAAAATCGCGCAGCTGCACACGATGACGAAGTTGACGAGAACATGAGATGGAAGCATTTTGCAGCCTGCAAAGCAAAACGGCTCTACTCTTGTAGATGTGCACCCAGACCAGTGATGGGGAACCTAGAGTGAGCCATGCGAGTGGCCTCCCTTCACCTCAGTGGGCTGCAAGCTTAAAACTGTGCGTGCGCACTAAATGTGACCCCACGCATACACGTGGAAACGGGGCGCATTTATCAAAACTGTACAAAATAATCACATCGTATATTGTACAATAACATGCCATCGTCATATTGCAGGTACTACTCATTTCGATAATGAATTCGGATCTTTTTTCACATTTTGGGATCGTCACATGACACCGGGTGTCGTATGACACTGGTTTTCGCAGTAAAAGCACGGATGTGACGTAATGGTCACGTAACGTCAAAATGGACCAGTACATGATGGTACGCCACACCGGCACTACTCAACACCAAACGTGTATCACGTCATCATTCCTGACAAATCCAAACCGATCTTTCGTTGTTGCTCAAAATGGTCCTAAATCTTGGATCGGAATAATCTTGATAATAACAAATCCCTGCGAGACTAGGTACGCTATCTACAAACTCAACAGCTGCGCGTCGTCGCGCGCACCATGGGAGCAGCGTGGCTGCTGCTGTCCGCGCCCAGCGCCAAGTAGTAGCGGTCGCCACCCGGCACCGTCACGTTCACAAAGTCGTCCGTCACAGGCGGCCGCTTCAGGACCCGCTTCCTCTCCACGTCAGCAGCCACCGCGGCGGTCGCCACGGCGTCCTCCGCGGAGGCGATCGATACCGCCCGCTTGGGTTGGCCGCCGCGTCTACTGCAGCACAAGTAATGCTTATTTCAGTTCATCGTATGGCAAGGTGAAATTTGCAGCTTTATTGGTGTATATCGCGATTATTAAGCCATTCAGTAGCGTCTGTAGAGGGTTGGTGGAAGTCGGTGATATTGCCCGGTGATTTCATAGCTATTGTCTATCCACTACTAGGCGAGGCCTCCTGACGTACCGTTGGCTCTGAGGGGATATTTCACCACGCTTGACAGTGCTGGTAGGTGAAGGGAGAAATGCAGAACAATGGATATTGCTGCACTACTCTCTACTGCTCACAATGCCAATCACATGTCTTGTTTAGGTGGCACAGTGGTTACACTTGTGCCCCATAACAAGAAGTAATTTGGAACTGGGCGTCTTTCCACGTGGAGTTTGTATGTTCTCCCGTTGTTCTGCATGGTTTCTCTGGTTTCCTCTAACAGCTAACAATTTATCTGTGATATAAATCCCAGGGCAGGAGCCTCTTGAAAAAGAGTATTTGTACTCGGTGTGGCTTTCCTGGGCACATGGATAATTATACATAATAGTATATAACGTATTCTTTGGGTCTTTTGGTAAAGTCACGTAAATAGGTCCAAATTAATAAAAATAAACAAAAAAAATACCTTTTTTAAGTGACTTTACCGAAAGACCCAAAGAATATGAATTCCTGCAGTCACAAAAGCTTTAAGTCGAGTATATAACGTGTTTGGAAGTTTCAGAGACCTATTTGATCCACTAACCCTCACCTCCAAAACGCTGGGATTCACAGGCCTTCGCCACTGCGCCTAGCTCACGGGGCCAAATGCGAGCGGTTTATTTTAAAGGTCCAACAGCATACTACTACTGGGCACCGTGTCCTTGCGTGTCCGTTTGTTTTGTGTGCGCATATAAAGCACAGCAAGTTGGCACAGTAGGGGGCACAGGTGGTGCATCAGCCAGTCGCCTCAGTCAGTCGACCTGTGGCATCTGAGTCTGCCCCGTGACCTGCTGCCAACGGGCGTTTGACACTTCACGTGGCCTCAACGTGCACATAGCCTGGCACAAGTGTCGTGGTGACGTCACTGCCACTTAGTGGCGAATGCTGGTTGTTGTTGTTGTGTGCGCATGTGCGAAAGTGTAGCGGTTAGCAAACCAGGCGGCCCAAGTTCGATTCCCACTCACGGTCAACACCAGTGACGATTATCTGAACTGGTTCTGGGCCTCCCCAAGATCAACTCAGCCTTAAATGAGAACTTAGTGCGATGTGTAAACATTGCCACTGGGGAGACCAAGGCGACCGGGCATGGTGCTGGCCACCCACCCGCTTGTGTGCCATTTTGGCCTTAATAGGTGCTCGCTAACAGCACTATAGTAGGGCATCTTTGCCTTTGTTGTGTGCGCAAACGAACGCGGACGCACTCTGCCGGTACGTCGGGCGGGGAGGCGTCGAGGTCGTGGAAGCCGCTGAGGTCGTTGTCGTGGCTCCCGCTTGACTCATCCCCGAGTTGGGAGGCCACCGGTTGGGTGGGCGCAGGTTTGGGCAGGAGATCGGCCGTAAATTCCAGCCGCTTGATGGCATCCAGTCGGGGCCTCTTGCGCTTGGGCGCTGCACAAAGGCAACCACGGGGCGGATTAGTCTTGGGGCTACTTGCTGCACTGCATCGTAGCGTGGACCGCCACGATGGCCAGATATTAACTCACCACCGCGAGTATGCAGGACCTGTGGTCGCGTGGATTTTTCTCCGGGTCCTCTGGGTTTTCCCTCCATATTTAGAAACATGTGTTATAATTTATAGTATTGACCCGGACATGCTGTCCTGGAGGTGAATATCTGATGCAAAAGCTCCACCACAGACGTGGCCACGCCCAGTGATAATTAATACCAGGGCCTCTGGTGAATATCGCCAACTTTATTCCGGGTGCACTTGTACAGGTCTCGACACCGAATCTCCGAAAACGCGTTTTTTGTGTTCAGTTCAGGCTGCTTTGCAAGGCAGATCAGTGGACTACCTTAGAAGAGATAAGCCTAGAAATAAATAAAAAAATTCAGAACACAAAAAAGGTAAAATGCAGGCTCAAAAATACAAAATGTCAGGTAGCCAGTAAGACACAGTACTATTGAAGGTATAACATATCAAAGTTAATGGATTTCTTGAATTGAGCAATAATAATCATTTACATCTGTAAGGCATATTTTATCCGTAGATCTCAACACGCCGTGTAAGGAAAGCAGTCAAACAGTCTGAAGCAGTCTGAAAGAAGAAGCCGAAAAATAAATGTTTGTGACCTGCAGTGTGCTGGTTGAACAGAGTGTGGACGAGACGAAACGGGTCAGTCGGATAGATCGTGCCCTCAACATTGAGAGCGTGTCCTGCGTGCAGTTGGTTGGTGGTGGGTGGGTCGGTGCCTTCTTACTGGAAGGGGCTCTGACCGCACTCGCCAGCATGTCTTCCGCGTCCCTCTTGCTGGGGTGGATCTCTCCGGATCCGGGGGGATTCGTGGGGGCAGCGCTGGGCCTCCCGGCCCCGACGTCCCCTGACTGGAGGGCCTCCTCGAAGGACGTGGGCTGCACATTGCGACGGGCGACCCGAGGCTCTTCCTTTTTTCGGTTCAACTCTGCGAGCATAAATGGCAGCAATTCATCAGACAGGGCTGGAGAGCAATGACCAACAAGCCACGTGGGCCAGCGACCTCCATCTGACGGGAAGAGAATATGATTGCGATGGTAAATGCACGTTCTAACAGAAGATAGCTCTTATTAGCATCTCCCAATAAAGGTTGAAAGTCCATAAAACGTTTTTTTTTAGGTTCGATCGCGTAAATATACGTGTCGTTTATCTGCCACCACCCAATGCAGCCAATTAGTAAAGTTTGTCACGTAACCAAAACGTGCCAATTACTTACTAGTTCAGCACACCGGCGTGTTAATAGAGAAAACTCACATTTACAATGTTAATGCATTCGCTGTCTGTCTGCAGAGGGGGTTGTAGTCACGATATCTCTCGTAAAGATCACTCAACATAAATTAGTTTCAAGATGTGATGTAATTAGGGACTTACCCTACAGAACCCAGATAGGGTGGAAATCCAGATTTAATTTGTGTGCGGAGACAAGAATGGAGTTCTGCTTATGTAGTACTGTGTACGCTTAATCCAGAATGCTCCATAATGCACAAGCCAGTAGGTTTGTATACCTGTCAACCCCTTATCAGTGCCGCCTACCTTATTACAGACCTTATTGGTCACCCCACTGCCCTTATATCAACGTTCATCCTACAAAGTCCCTTCACAAGAGAGAATCACAAATAGACACAAAACCATTTTGTCCGTATTAAAACGGCTGTACGCAGCATGGACCTGCAAACTCAATATAGGTTGATAGGCATGCACTATACTACCATACCTGTCAACCTCTTATAACTACCTGATTACAGGCCAAATCAGATTTTATTGGTCAACCTGTGTCCTTATAAATGTGAACGTTCATCCTACAAAGTCCCATCACAAGGGAGAAACACAACCAGATTTAAAACAAATTACCGGTATTAAAACGGCTGTATGCCGCATGGACCTGAAAACTCAATGTACCTGCACAAGAATACGCGGTAAACCGTGATGGGATGACACGGTTATTATGCGTTTGGGTCGATTCAGCCCATCATCACCCCCTCTTCACGGGTTCAAATGTGCGGGTCAACTCAGCAGTGCTTGCCCGTGACCTCTGTGGGTCTAGGGCAGGCCACGTGGCGAGAAGGGAATGATACAGGAGATGGTCCAGAACCAACGACGTGGTTCAATGTGGATTAGAAGTTTTCGTGACTGCAGGGATCCATACTCTTTGGTTCTTTCGGTAAAGTCACGTGGGTAGAAAATAAAGTAAATCACGACGTTTCGATTGCAACACAAGCAATCAAAAACATGTTCTTGCTGTGGGTTTCCCACCTGATGATTGCTGCTTGTGTTGCAATCGAAACGTCGTGATTTAATTTATACCTCCGTGACTTTACCGAAAGAACCAAAGAGCAACGAAGTGGTGTCAATTCTAATTACGACAGCGCCATTATAATTATTATTCCATCGTCTGATCAAGAATCGTCACTTTTTCTCTCTCAATGTGCTATGAAGGGGCCATTGCCAGAAACGTCGTCTATTATACAGCATATATATTTACCTAGCAAGGCCACATAACTATGTTAGTGATGGAGTATATTTTGTATTTCACTTTGGTTAAGAACAGTGGTAGCCGAGGGCCAGGCAAACATCAGAGGGTGACGTCCAAGACGAAGAGATGGAGCCACGAAATCATCTTTCGTTGCAGTTCGGTGGCTTGGGGGCAGGGAAGCCCTTCATCCAGCAGCAGATAGAGCACGCACCGTGGTCCTGCTCCATCAAAACTTCCAACTCGTCCGCGAACTCGTCCTCGAACCCGTCGAAGTCGTCCCATTCGGCCATGGCGAGAGAGTTGCTTTCCTTTTACGAGGCTCGTGTACGCGTAAATGTGAAATGTTGCGATGTTTATAAACGACAACGTTCTACGGAGGATGCTGCTTGCTGCCGCTGCGGCCGCCGCCGTCACCGCGAATTTGGCGGGAAAACTTTGCGCGCGAAGTCTCCGCCCACGGCGCGCCTGCTGATTGGCTCGTGGCTCGCCGTGGCGTCGGGATTGGCTGCGACGAAAGCCACGTAGGCGCGACGGATGAGCCTTTGGGAAGTAGCAAGATGGCGTCGCCCCCCCGCCAACACCCCCCCCGTCATTCCCCCCCCCGCCAACACCCCCCCCCCGTCATCACCCCCCGCCCGTGTGGCGCCCCCCTGCCAACAGCCCCCTCCCCGCCAACAACCCCCCCCGTCACCCCCCATACGCGTGACGTCAGCGCCGTCACGTCATTGGCGCGCGACCACTCGGCCGGGGCCATGTGGGCTGATCGGTGGCGTGGGGTTGGGGGCGTGTTGGGGTCTCTGTTACTTTACCCGATTATAAGACGCACCACTCTCGCCGGCGCTGCGGTTTCAATTTACACGCTTTTATTTAACTCATTTAAATTAAACACATTGTGGGGCGAGTCTCGTAGTCTGGCCGGTGTGCGAGCGAGTGTGCGCGCGTGTGTGTCGTCGGACAGATTTGTACAACTGTATTGACACCCAACACACACACACACGATTTCGGGTTGCGGCTCCTACTTTCCGCAGAATGCATTCGTGCTTTTAGAGTGGACCGATCCATTCACGGATATTTTACGTCCAGCCCTGGTTGCTGCGGCTCTCTGAAGGGCTCTGGGTCAGCCCTACATTACTTGTTGATTTCTCAATTGGCCCGACTTACGTTGGAGGTCCCTGGTCTAAGTTCCTGGATGCTGGAGCTTCCGTGATCCCAGCGCCGATTGCTGGAGGAGTACCCCCCCCCTCGCCACCTGCTCCAATGTCTTGATGCTGGAAGAGATCCCTGTCACCCTCCAAATCCCTTGATGCTGGAGGAGCCCCGGCGTACGCATGGAGGCGGCGCGACTTGAGCAGCTGTCCGTGCTGCTGGAGGACGCCGACTATCTGGTGCTGGACAAGCACTGGGACCTTCGCATCGACAGCACGAGGCGCCGCGAAACGCTGACCGTGCAGCAGCAGCTGCGCCACCGCTACCCGCAGCTCCTCGACCCCAGCACCCGACACGGATTTAGGTGTCGTCTGCTGCACAACGCCCCCCCCAACCCACCCCTCGTCGCTTGGACGACGTCGCCAGAGACACCAAAGTCCACTAAATCGAGTCAGAATTGCCAAATGGACAACACTGGGGGATTGTCAAGCGGTGCAGTGTGTTTTTTTTCACGCAAATGTTATAAAGGTGCAGTCCTGCAATTCCTTGCTCACACCAATGCTGGTGAAAGGGTCTCCGCTCTCTAGAACTCGCTCTCGTGGGCATTCTTGGGAAGACGGAAGCTTGTGTTGCCTCCGAAACGTCGTGATTCAATTTATTTGTTTTCTTTTAACCTACGTGACTTTACCGAAAAAACCAGAGTATCAATCCTTGCAGTCACGAAAGCTTCAAATCTAGAATTCTTGGCCTACTCCACGCAGGCCACCTTTGAAGAGGTGGGAGATGCCCACACTTTACCCCATCACCACCACAACCTGCCCCATTGACCGACTGTTGATGGACAGTACTCGTGTATACTGCCGTGTGACAGAGGCGAGGATATTGAAGAAACTTGCCCCGTTGTTTCCACTGCCACACCAGGAAATCGAAACGGTGGACCTTTGGATTGCAAGTCCAGTGGGCCAACCATTGGCACCACGCGTATGAGATTATAATGCACCCATGCTATTTCCATCCACATTTAGAAACATGCGTTTAGATTTTGATTTGAAGCTTTCGTGACTGCAGGAATCCATACTATTTGGTTCTTTCGGTAAAGTCACGTATAGGTAGAAATAATAGATCACGTTTCGACCGCAACACAAGCAATCGTCATCAGGTGAGACAACCACAGTAAGAAAACATCAGTTTTCTTTTACCGAAAGAACCAGAGAGTATGCGTTTAGATTATTTGGCTGCTATAAATTTCCACGTGAAAAAGCCACTTCGTTGATCCATCATGTGTCCAGCCAGGTCGCTTCTGAAAAATAAGCCAATTGCTCAGTGGCCTCTACCTGGTCAAAAATACTTGTGTAATTTGCCTACCTTTCCTACGAATTTGCTCTCCAATCGTGTTTTCGTATCATTTATCGTAACCCTCTGTAGCAGCACCATTGGAACCTCCATTTTGCCAGTAGCAAAATATAATTGTTTTTTTACCCATTTTATCTGGCAACAAAACTGACACCTTTTTTACCACCTCTGTGGCAGGTTCTGCCACCAGCTGGACTACGCCACGAGTGGAGCCCTCTGCGTGGCCCTGAGCCGCCAGGCTGCTGGTGGGGCCTTCCGGGCCTTCAGTCAGCGGCGAGTCGCCAAGGCGTACCTCGCTCTGGTGAGCCGGCAGTGGGCTTGCCTGTGGCTCGTTTGTGTTGCACCCCATACCTTACCAGTGCCCTACCTTATTACAGACCAATTCGGACCTCATTGGTCACCCCCGTGCCCTTATAAATCTCAATGTTCATCCTACAAAGCCCGTATTGAAGCGGCTGTACGCAATATGGACGTGAGAACTAAATTTCTCTGTGCAAGAATACGGGTAAACCGTATGGGTTCACAGCTATGCGCACCGTAGGTAGCCAACCGTGCTAATCGGAGGTGGTGGGACGGACAATTAGATAAAAAAACAGATTTAAAAGTGTGTAGCTTCCAGTGGCTTTTTATTGTTGGAAGAGCGTTCCAGTCGGTCGCAAAAGCGCATCTGAAAGCACGCGATGACCGTCTTTGTTCGATGGCCAGCCAGAAAGCCGTGGCTCGGACCGCTCAACCCCTACCCTCACTTTAAAGTGGAAAAGGAGTTGAATTAAGAGTTGGGTATCGCAGCCTTTCCTCGTATGCAGGACATCGTATACACAGGGCAGCGATTCTCAACCTGTGAATGGCCACCCCTACCTGGCATTAACTCACAGAGGTCTATACTGGTATAAAGACCCACCAGACTTGCATAGAAATTCATGGACATACGAACCCATGAACTCGCATGATTTAATTATTTAAAAAAAACTGGTTTCTCAAGTATGGTCACCATTGACTGTCACGTAAAATGTTGTTCTGCACTTAATTTGGCTTTATTTCAGCTGTTCAGAATTATCCTGTAAAATATTCATTTTGTCACGTGATGTACGTAAACTTAGGTGTGAACTCCCGTTTCTGACGTGTGCAGGTGAGGGGACACGTTAAAGAGGAGCACATGACCATTGACTATGCAATTGGGAAGGACACCAGGGAGGGACAGACACACATGATGTGCGTGGAGGCCACCCCAGGTGAGAAGTGGGGCATGGTGCCGGAAATGATCCGGTTTCATCGGACTGGAGGTCTTTGCCAGGTTTTACAAATAACCCTCAACAAGCTCTCTGTCAGGCGATTCACAGGCGTGTGATCCAGCCCTTTGAAGTTCAGGGTTGGTGGATCATATAGATTTTGGAAATAACCAAATCTGGTGAGCTGCAAGGTGTTTAGGGTTTCAGTTAAAAAAAGGGCATAACCTTCCCCAGGTACTTTAATTTCATTCCCACAAGCCAAACATTTGTATCACACTATTTTCGTGTATCAGCCTAATGGGTTTTCGGGCCCAATTAAACAAAGCAATTCTGGACCTATTTTCACCACCTGGGTCAGACTGATTATTCAAACATTACTGGGCAAGAGCACTCCATCTAAGCCATGTGGCCGCGTTGACCGCAAATAGCCACATTTGTGGAAACGTGTAGAAGGAGCCTTTGTGCCACGACCTTTCTGCCGCATGCTCCCACAGGCTGCGACAACCCCAAGCCATGTCTCACGGAGCTCACGGTGCTACAGACCGGTCGCTACGGCGACGACCCCGCCACCAAGGTGCTGCTGCAGCCCGTAACAGGTGTGCGACTGCATGGTGCCAACAGAGACACCGCCACCGCTCGCTCGCGCGATTTCTCTCTCGCACACGGTGGGCAAAATTGGCAAGTCGGTCACTCGCCAGGGGATGTGCCAAATATTCCGGATCGACGCACTTTCCCTGCTGTATTTTAGCAAAAAGTTGGGGCAATGTTTTTTTCTCGCAGTTGTGTGTGACCAGATTTGTATAACTTTAATTAGACCGGGTACACGTTTGGGGTGTCTTCATTTCCAGAGTGTCTTATAATCCAGAGAATATGCTAATCTGAGAACGGGTCCTTGTCATGTCGACTGAGACAATAAAAACCAATGCAGAAGACAGAGCACACAGATGAGACAATTATACACGGTACAGACAAGATAGACAATGCACTGTTCAGACGAGATGTAGTATGGATGAGACGGACAATACAAAGGAGACAGATCATACAGAACAAGTAAGACAATAAGCACCGATTGTTTGAATAAAATCAAGACCCCAGATATTGACAATTCCTAGATTTGACTCATTACACGCCAGTGAGATTCTGCACACTACGGGCTATCATCGGTGGTGATAAGCTTGCAATTTTGGGTGTACACGTTTGGGCGTGTGTATTTATGCTCGCATCAATCCGCGCGTGTGTCCGCATTCCTGTTGGGGCTGGGCGTGGTGCTGGCCACCCACCCCCTCGTGCGCCATAGGTGCTCGTTAACAGCACTTGTCCAAGCAGTCAGTTAAGGCTATACTGGGGATCTTTCTCTTTGTTGCGTCCTTGTGCATGGCCGCCGCGCGCAGGCCGCACGCACCAGCTGCGCGTGCACTGCGACGCCGTGGGCCACGCAATCGTCGGGGACTACACGTACAGCCTGCGCGCCGACACGGCGCCGTACCGCACCATGCTGCACGCCGCGCTGCTCCGCATGCCGCTCGGAGAACGCACGGTGCAGGCGCGTCGACGACTTGACGAACGCACCCACCGCGCACCACAGCACACGGCCGACTGCGACGAACGATTCTGTACACAGACTAAGATAATAAAAAAATATGAAGAGACTGCAGGATACCGAGGAAGACCAAAAGTTGGAATTGGCTGTGTAGTATGTAAAAAAGATTGACCGATGTCACCGATTGGATGACAAGATATTCAAATTATTTGGCGATGCTGCGTTGCCAATGCTATGAAGGGCCATTCCCTAAAACGTCATATATTTTAAGGTATTGTTATCAACGAATGTGTTGTTTTTTTATAAAGGGGGGGGGGGATAAATTGCAGACCCCTCACACCAAGTGCTTCACCGCTTTAGTCGACTAGACTGACAAGACTACATTTAATTCGCAGGCCGAGACCAAAATAAAAACAAATGCTGACTCGAACTGTGCCGCTGCTCCCGGTACCGGCAGGCGGAGGCGCCCGACCCATTCGTGCCAGACGTTGACCCGAGCTGGTGCCCCGAGCAGACGCTGCGGAGCGTCGACGAGGCGCTTGCCGAGGTGGTGAGGAAGGCAGTCGCCACGGAGGCGAGGCTAGCCGCGGAGGAGGCGGAGGCGGAGTTGGCACGGCGACGCATGGCAAGTACGAGGAGCACCAGGCCGGTCAGTGAGGCGGCGACGGAGGGTCTGCGGCGCTGGCTGCAGGAGTGGCCAGCCGACCTCTAGCCCCAGGCGTGCGACCTCGAATTCGGGTCGGGTCAAGTTGGCGCCATCACCACCAATCGTGCTGGGGTGGTTTGGAAGCACGCTCCCAAGAGAATGCTGCCATGCACGCCTTGTTTTGCGAGTCTACAGCAACCGACTGTTCTTCTGGAGAGGCCGAATGCACCTTACCTTCACAGGTGTGTGTGGGACGTCCATCACGTGCTCGAGACTTCACTGCAAACTATAGTCTCCGTTAGCCATTCTCAACACACTGCGGGGTGACCTCTCCCAAGTGACTCCACTAACGTTTTGCCACTCCTGCCGATGTTCTCTGGATCTCCTTCCTCCCAATGTATCGTTGGTTTCCTTCAACACAACTAGAAACTGGAAAGCATCCGACCGTTTTCTGCGTATAAACAACCCCCATTGTCCTTTAAAAATACAAGCACCTCCCCCTCTAGATCCCGAGGTGCTTGTCATGCTCTCTGTGCAGTGCCTTTAGATGCTAAACAAATCAAACTGCTTTGCAATATATCACCTTTATTAATCCGGGCCTGTATAACTCATCTGTGAGCATATATTCACCCACGTTTTGTGATACTTTATAACAACAGTCATGAATAGCCTCGAGTTCCTTTGACACTGCCAGAACGAGGTCTCTCTCCTCCCCCATACTTCGCCACGCTTGTCAGTGCGGGTCGGTGAAGTGAGGGGAGCGCAGCCAGGACCGGGTTTAGATATCGCTCGCCACCGATGCTGTCCGTCCTACGTGAGAGTCAAACCTCGGGTCGCCCGGTTCGTTGAGTGGGGCGCGCGCTGACCATTGCGCCGCCGACTCACCGTTAATAAAGCATTGAACAAGTTAAGAAGCTTTTTAAATTATTATTTTTAATATAGTTTTTATGTTGCAATCCAGTGGTGATAACAATGTGTGGCGAGGGTATTGGTTTAAATAGAGAAAGCTGTATGGATGACTAATTCACAATGAACTTGCACACAAGCTGCAGTCTACCGACTTCACGATTGGAAACCATGATGGGACAAACCGGATTTTATTTTGCAGGTTTGCAGGAAAAAAACTAAAACAATTTTAACTCAGAACCAATATTTTGTCATTTGTGTTTTATTTATTGAAGAATAAAGGTTTTTTTGGGTTTTATTCAATGGCCGTATTTTTTACGCTGTTCTTAAATAGTAAGCCATTAATTTAAACACCCTGTGTTTACGCACTCCTGACATCGCCTCTTAACCATTGATCCCTGACCCTTGCCCCTCCTCCCGGGCAGGATGTAAGCAATGCTCACCTGGCAGAGGATGTGGTATCTCAAAAAAAAAATGCAAAATAAAGAATTCCATTCTTTTCTCACCAAATCACATGGGCGAGTCGGGTAATGACTTTGGGAGAAATTCGCGACAAAGGCATGAGCAGTAAGGCGAGTCTGACTGTCCGACTCTTGTTCAGACCGGCCAGCCACCCCACCCCTCCCCTCCCCCCAAAGCCTGTTCAAGTAAGCGACTACACTGCCCGGTGGTGTAACATCTACGTCTTGAGAGTGTATCCCTCACGGAGATGCCTCATCACTGCGAGGCACCATGGGGAGCAGGGAAGTGCTGCTTGATAAAGGCGTCCTGCACTGCTACTTGAAGCTCTGTAGAAGCGCAAGAGTGCCTGTAACACCACGTTGCACCCTCTTGTCGGGCACAATAAATAACAGAAATTTAATCTGCCGTTCTTGTTTTAACATACCTTTCTGTGGCGATTCTCAGCAAGCTAAACTCTGAGCTTTGTACTTGTCGCATTGTGTCGTTGGCTTATTGGCTTGTAACGAGGCATCTTAATTGGCAACATTCGTGGAAACATGCGACCGCCCCTCCAACTCGGCCCCTCTGCAGTCGCCACTTCGTGCCTCTACCCAACGTTATCGCTCGGCCTTCCTCGCTCTTCCCAATATATTTATTTACCTTGAGCGCATAAATAAGAGCACTGCTGCCTTCGCAACAAATTACCGTTTCAGCATTATACATTTTCCTGTCCCTTTCTCCAATTAATATAATGGAACTGCACACTGTGGGGGTGGAGACGTGAGGTTACCGTGACAGCACCTCCATCAGCAACTCCAGTACAGTTCGCGATTGTAGGGCTGTCCCCGCAGCAACGTTGGCACGGGCAGCCACATGGGACAGCCCGTGGGGCTGGAGGGGCCCGGGTTGAGTGACAAACAGTTAGAGGGTTGAGCGGGCAGCCGATGGCAGTGCTGGGAACTCGTCCTCCCCTCCGTGCCTTGCCGTGTGCCAAGACCAGTCTGCAGGGCCGACGACCTGACGACGATGAAAATGACAATCGCACACGGAGCCCATCAGCCAGCTTGGATACGCAGTGAGCATCTTTGAAGGCTGATGTGGCCTCAACACAGTGCTTGTGCCACGCTGGGGCATTTCACATGGCACTCTAAGGCCATGTGAAATGCCCCAGGTTTGCTGGCAAACCCAGATGCCATGGGTTGAATGACAGATGACTGAAGATGCACCACCTGCGCTCCCCACTGTCCCATTTTGCTGCGTTTTAGGTACCCGGAGCTCTGCTGGTTGTGAGCGTCGCTCCTATGCCCTCCACAATATTGAATGGCGACTGCCTCCAACTCTCCAATATCGAGTTTTACGAGCCTCCTCCACAGAGGTCGATCTTGACACCACTAGTCGAAGTCATTGGTGAGTCAAAAACAGGAAGATTTGTTACCCTGGACAAACTGTCGGGGCAAGTGCTGTTAGCAAGCACCTATGAAGGCCGGCACGATACACGTTGGGGTGGGTGGCCAGCATCACGCCCGAGTGCCTTTGTCTCCCTAGTGGCGATGTTTACACCTTGCGCCAGGTACTCATTCGAGGCCAAGTCGACTTAGGGGAGGCCCAGGACCGGTTCAGATAATTGTCACTGGTGTTGGCCATGAGCTGGAATCGAACTCGAGTCGCCGGGTTCATAACGCAGCGTGCTAACCGCTACACTACCGCGACCCATGTACACACACGTACGCACACACGCACGTATACACACGTTCACAGGACCGCGTTCATAACGAGCATGGCGGAGCGTGGACGTCGCTCACCTGCTGGCAGGACGGGCAGCAGCGGCAGTCAAGCTCACTCCCGGAGTCCGCGACTTTTGCCCCCTGCCCCTTCTTCTTCCGGGTCGCCCCGACTGCACCTGGCGGTGGAAGCGAAGCGTGAACGACTGCGGCGGCAACGGGCGCTCTGCACGCCGTTGTTGACGCGGCAGCGCCACATCTCGCGAGGCTTTCGCGAGACGTTCACAGATACTCTATGCCACAGGAATAAGCACTGCATCGTCAGCCGTGCCTTGTGTCACCTGATTAGCGATGCTGGGAGCTGAATAACATTACTGCAATGATTCCCTTTCTATAGCCAGGATCTCCACTTTGTTCAATCATGATCCTTTCTCTGTTTGTTTCATAGTTTGGGATTCTGTCCGAGCTTGTTATCGTAACGTGTTCCGAACCATTGTGGGGTCTTCTTGCCCTGACTTTGTGTACAGAGGGGGGGGGGGGGGCCGCGGGGGGGCGATAAACTTCCAGGCCAGGAGAGTGACGATACATCGATCGCTTCGCGCGTCAAACCGCGTGCGATTTTTATGATTTTGACACAGGACGATTGCTTATGGCAACATGTTGCCTTATCAATGTAAATGCGACTGTAAAAACTGAGGAAAAAATAATGAAATTGTCGAATGAAAATCATGACTCAGGAAGGAGGGATGGCGGCGTGAATCTTTACAGGCCGGACTACGATGATGATAGGGAGCAGTTTGCTGCTCTCTCGCTAAACATAAATTACCCACAAAATTACTTTATTGGGTAAAAGCGCATGGCAAACAATAACTTTGCCGTACGCGCCAAGTTATTTTTGTTACCTGTACCTGGTTGCTGCTGCCGCCGCCGCCTCTGCCCATGGGCGTCCAAGAGCTGCCGCTGCCTCTCCGTGTCGGGCAGCAGCACCAGCAGCTCCGGCAGCACGACGCCGAGGCCTACGGGGCCCAGCAGGGCCTCGCAGCGCGCGTGGTAGTCTATCGCTGACAGCGAGCCCTGGGCGACGCCACGGTGGGGGGGGGGGGGGGGGGGGGCGGGGGGGGGAGGGGGGTGGCAGGTAAGTTCATGGGCGAGGTCATGGGCGAGTTCACAGGGACTTCTGGGACGTTCAAAGATATTCGTGAAGCCACAGAGAATCGATTTGATTTGTCCAGACCCACGATCAATGAATATTACAACGCACCAGCACCATTAGCTGCAATTACAATTACACTGCAATTACAGTTCATTGTGAATGACACAGTCGTAGCAAAACTGTGCTGCGTATACCTTGTGCCGCACAGTGATAGCTGCCATTGGGGAGGGGGGGGTTCCCATTTGGCTGCAGCGGGGCATTGTATTGGTTGAGATATGAGATTACGATTGTGATTGACCCCAGGTCTGTCTGGTTCTGTGATCCGCTAATTTGTGCCCCCACCTGGCGGAACTGGCCCGAGAGCTTCTTGAAGTCGGTGAACTTGTCTTCGTCCTCCCCCAGGATCCCGCGCACGCGATCGATCAGGGAGCGGTTTCGCTGCACAAAGTTTTCCGGGGCTATGTAGCCAGTGCCGGCGCCGCCACCTCCAGCTACCTCCCCCTCTCTTCAAGCACGCACACACATAAAAAGCCACACGACACATCAACGTACAAAGACGAAGATCCCTTGTGTTGCCTTAACATATTGTTGGGGACAGCGAGCGTCTATGAAGGCCGGCACAGCAGAAGAGGGGGTGGATGACCATAGTTACATATCGCACCAGGTATTTGTTTGAGACTGAGTCGACCTAGGGGAGGCCCAGGACGGGTTCAGATAATTACCACTGGTGTTGGCCAAGAGCGAGAATCCAACTCGGGGTCGCTGGGTTCGTAGCACCGTGCGCTAGCAGCTAGACGACTGCTCCCCATAAGCATGCGGATACACAGACATGCACATATGAACATACTGCGTTGGGGTTAGATCGTGGCAGACGATTGCCTGGAGTGCCGGCATCACCTGCAGTCGCTGAGTGCGGCCGGCACGGCCACCAGCCCGGGCGGGGCCCCTTTTGGCACGGCCACGGCCACCACCGCGGCCAGGCCCGGGGGGGCGATGCTCGTTGGGGACCCCCCAAAGCCTGGGGGAGCCGTGGCCGGTGCTCCCAGGCCGGGCGGGGGCTGCTTCACCACAGCGGCAGCGGTGGTGACAGGGCCAGACTTAACGAAACCTGGCACGGAGGGAGAAGGAAGCGATAGACGGTTAAAATCCAAAAACATGGAATTAGACTTCGCACAGCTCTGTTCTGGTTGAATATCACCGAATATCTGTACAATCATCATCAGTGCAATTTTTGAATAAAGTTGTATTCCTAGGAGGGATTTACCAAAAAGAAACCTGGCTAAATTGACGAACGGTGAAAGGGGAGGGTGTGTGGAGGTGGCTCACCGGGCGGTGGTTTGCGTGGCACAGCAGGCGCAGTCAGCGCCGGAAAGTCATCTTCAAGGCTCAGGAAACCACTGACTGCTTGCACCGGCGGCGGCAGCAGCAGGGACGGCGGGCCAGGAGGGGCGGCCAGGCCCGGGGGCGGTCGAGGGACGCCGTTAGCCAGGGTTCGCCGCTCGGTGCCGTTCGTCTGGTCAGCGCCGGAGGCTGGAGCTGGGGGAAAGAGACGCCGGTGGCGAGAGCGGAGGAGCGAGCGGTCAGGGTGTGCGAGAGGGGAGGAAGCGGAGGAGGACAATCGTCAGAGAGCAGTATCGATGGAGACGAACGCCTCCCCGAAGGCGGGAAACCCCCTACGAGCCCCTCTCACCGTGTGGCGCGCGTCGACACATCGAGTCGCTGATCAACGTCGCCCGCGATACACGCGTCAATCTGCGTGTTTTACCAATCAATTCACGTCCATGCAAATGTACATGCTAATGTTCTATAGGCCAATGGAGCGGACGAACCTATAAACCAGAAACAATACAAAGGGGACTGCACAAACAAGACTATGGAAAATCAAGACCAGAGCAAATTGCGACTGAACGACATCAATTTATTGAAGCGCTTCTCACCTGGCTCTTCCCACTCCTTGTCCCACCAGCAATCGCTCTCCGAGCCACTGCTCCTCCCCGCCTCCTCCGCGGCCCGCCCGCCGGCGTCCTTCGCATCGTCCGCTCCCACCTTCCGCCTCTCGCTTCCGGCCGCCCCTTTCTCGTCCGCCGCCGTACCCGCCCCGGCCTTCCCCTTGCCCTTGTTCCGCTTGGCCTTTGCTCGCGACGCCTCGTCCGTGGCGGACTGGGCCTCGGGCGCGACCGCTTTAGTTTCGCCGACGGTGGCTGCTCTCACCGGAGCCGCCGCGGTCGTGGTCGCGGCCCTCTTCTCATCTGCCCGCTCCCCGCCCAGTTGCTTCTTCCCGCCGCCCTTGCCCGAAATCTTGGGTGCGGTGAGTAGCGACGAAAGGTCGAAAAGCGTGGGCGCCGATCGGAACTCCAGCGAGGTCACAGCGGGGCTGGCGTCCTCCTCGTCGTCGTCATCGCGGTCCAGGCCCTTCATCACCGCGATTGCCGCGCTCCGGTTCTTGCGAGCGGCTACTTTGCTGCTCTTCTCCCCCTTTGCGCTTGCGGCCACGTTTGCCGCGGCGGCGGCGCCGGAAGAAGAAGTGGGAAAGTACGGCGGCTCCAATTTTAACGTTTGGTCCGATGGTGCCGGGGGAACCGGGGCGGCGGTGGCGGCCGCGGTAACACCAGAGCTGCCCCACGCGGAGGCGCCGCCTGTGCCGCGCTGCTGCTGGCGCCCCCCCACCAGACCTGGCCGCGTCGGGCCCTTCCCAATGAGCACTGGGAAATCGTCCTCCTTGAACGCCCGTGCGGCCACCGTGGACTGCCGGGCTGCGCCGCCACCGCCGCTGCCGCCGCCGGGCAAGCCCCCGCCGATGCGGTGCTCTGCCCGGCTCAGCGTCGGCAGGCTCGGAAAGTCCTCGTCCAGCGGCGCTTGTGGACGGGACCCAATCTGGACCCCTGAGAGATAGGGACGCTCCTCATGGGAAGAACTGGGCTGGGGGATCTTGCGAGGCTCCTGCTGTTGCTGTTGCTGCGCTTGCGTTGGTGCCAGCGCCCTGGAGACCAGCGCCTTCCCAAGCGATGCCAGGGTGCTGGGCTCGTCTTCTCGGCTCAAGGTCGCCGGCTTCTGCTGTGGTTTCTGTGGCTCCGCTTGCGCCTGTGACCTGGCCGTCTCCCGCACCGGCGCCGAGCCGATCGGCCCAGTCCTGAGCGCCTTGGCGCTCGCGCGGTCCTCGGCGATGCCGGCAGTCCTCTCCTCCCGCTTGGGTGGCCGTTTCTGTGGGTCCGGGGTCGGCAGCAATCCCTTGCGGAGCGACTGCAGGCTCGGGAACGCCTCCTCTTCCTCCTCTCCCTCCTCCACCCTCGCGTTCCCCCGAGCCTTGGCCTGCAGCTTCATGCGCTGTGGTGGCGCACGTCCCGAGCCCAACTTCGTCAGGCTCGGGAAGTCTTCCAGCTCCAGCTTGGGCTGCGGCCTCGGCTGCTGGGCCTGTGGCGGCGGGCCTTGTGGCGGCGGGCCCTGTGTTCTCACCGGCGGGCCCTGAGGCGGCGGGCCCTGTGTTCTCAACGGCGGGCCCTTCTGCCGTTTCGTGAGGCTAGGGAACTCTTCCTCCCTGGACTTAGGCTGGGGCTTCGACTGTGGCTGAGACTGCGTGGGGGCGAAGGTTCGGCAGGGTTGCCCGGCGAAGCCCGGCACGAAGGCCGGCGTGGAGCCCGTCAGGCTCGGGAACTCCTCATCAAACACCCGGATGTGAGACTGGTGCATTTTGGCCGCCATGTTGGAACGCGCGTGCGCGCTCTCCGACGCCAAGCTGAAATTCAAACAAACCCCCCCCCCAATGATCAGAAACGCGGAACAAAAAAGGATCGAGCACCCGTCACCGGGAAGGAGATAGTGGCCCGTTAAGTGGCTGTGGCAGCAGCGTGCGGGCCCACCTGGTGGAGGTGGCGACAGCGCCCAGGGCTGGGAACTCGTCGTGGGCGAGCGGCCCGTTGGACACCGTCTGACCGGCCGCCAGCGCCACCCGCTTGGCTGCCGTGTCGCCTGTCACTGCCACCCTCGTGCCCACTGGTGGCGAGACAGGGTGTGGGGATGGCTCGTTAGAGCGCATGACGGCTCGTGATAAAGAGGATGTTGGCTCATAAACAGTGAACAGCTCGGCGGGATGAGCAGGAAAATGTGGACAGCATCGGGGACGGCACGTTGGGCAGCGCGACACAGAGCATGACACTGAACAAGTGTCAGAGATGGACCTGGTATGAACACTTTCAACTGTGAAATGTTTGACCAAATACTGAGTTATCTTGGCCAAAGATGCTTCCTGCTGTCAGGCATTATAATTGATCCTCAGGCCTGATCAGAGGGAGAGCGGTGCTGTTCGTTGCGCGATGCAGTGTGGTTGCACTCCGGGACCTCACCTTCGGCCTCCATTTGCGCCCGCTCCGGACTGTCCCCGTCGCCTGAAGGAGAGTATCGTTTCGCCGTCTGCTCCGCTCCGCTTCCTGCAGCAGCTGCTGCCGCCGCCGCCACGGCCGACTGTTGCTGCTGCTGTTGCAGCTGGGCACTCAGCGACTCCCGCAGCGCCATCACCAACTCCCGGCCTTCGTCCCTGGTCGCGACGGCACTCAGACACCCGGCACGGTTAGTCGTAGTTCGCGTGCGTCACCTAGGGGCGCCGCGATATGACGACACTACGGTATGTCGTATGGTACAAGACCCACGATAATCGCATCGTACGTTTTGAAAAACATAGGCATATCGTGATTGTCGTGTGCGCGTGTGTGAGCAGGTGTGTGTGTGTAGGTGGAGAGCGGTGAAGTCACTGCCACTGAGTGGCGAACGGCGGTTGTTGTTATAAGTATGTGTCTGCAGGTGTGAGTATCTATGTGTGAGCAGGTGTGAACAGGTATGTGTGTGAGCCTTTGTCTCTATGTGTGAGCAGGTGTGTGAGTTGGTGTGTGCGTGTGAGATCCGGTGTCCGTGTGAGCATGTGAGCAGGTCAGTCTGTGAGCAGGTGACTCTGAGCAGGTGAGTGCGAGAGTCGGTGATAGTGCGAGCAGGTGAGCGTGTGAGCAGGTGAGCGTGTGAGCAGGTGAGTGTGTACCGGTTTTCCCTGGGTCTCGGTCGTCGCGGTGGACCCCTGCTCCTCGTATCTCGCTCCACGTCTTCAAAGTCCGCATTTGTCACCACACCTGCTGACCACACACCGCAAACCACACCTGCTCGCCACACACCACATCTGGCCACCACAGACCACACACTACCCCTGGCCACCACACACCAACACCTGCTCACTACACACCACACAGCACCCACTACGCACCAGACCTGGTTGCCACAAACCACACCTGCTCACCACAAACCGGACACCACACCTGGTCACCACGTGACCGAAACACACCCCACCGCATGTGACACCCCCGCTACTACCCCCCTCACCATCTGCCCCCCCACCGCCAACCCGGCGCCCACCGTCGTTGCGGAGGTGCCGGCGGAGCGGGCACGTGAACTGCAGCTCCAGCTGCCGTGTCTGCCGGGCCTCGGCGCGGTTGCGGCTGTGCACGCTGGCGCGGTGGGCGCGCAGGTCGATGTCGGTGCGGAAGGCGTTGACGAACTCCTGGCCCTGGCAGGGGCCCTCCTCGCACAGGAAGTGCTCTGCCCGGAAGTGCTCCCGAAGGAAATTGTAGTCGCTGAAATTCGGGGGGGTCAGTGGGGGGGGGGACGAGGGTCGAGGGGTTGAAAGCAATGGCGCGATCCGGGGTTATGGAGTGAAGAGAAGATGTGGCCCCAAAAACGATACACACACCGAGAGTGCTTATACTGTGAATGCAAGCGAAACGAAAACTCAACTTTTTTATTTTACCAGGTAAGGCCCACTGAGTTATATTTTCTGTTTTTCAGAAGCGACCTGGCCACAAACGATTGCCTAACGAAGTGGCTTATTACGTGGAAATTCATATCAGCCAAATACTCGAAAACGCATGTTGATTCTAAATGGGGGGAAAACAAGGGGTCGGGCTGGTAGGGGTACACAGTCGGTTTGGCTGGTAGGAGGGTACAGGTGGTAAGTTTAATAGGGTTACCCAGTCCAGATGGCTGGTATGGAGTTGGTATGGGTAAACAGTTGGTAGGGCTGATAGGAGGGTACAGGAGGTAGGGCTGGTAGGGGTTGGTATGGGTACACAGTATAGTTGGTAAGGGTACGCAGTTTGTAGGGCTGGTAGGGGTTGATATGGGTACACAGGCGGTAGGGCGGGGGGGTACAGGCAATAGGGCTGGTAGGGTTACACAGTCGGTAAGGCTGGTAGGTAGGTACAAGCGGTAGGGGTGATTGGGTTGCAGTTAGTAGGGCTGGTAGGGGTTGGCATGGTAACAGTCGGCAGGGCTGATGGGGGCGGCTGGCCCAGAGGCCACTGGGCCTGGCCCCCTCACCTGTAGTACTCGTTGGTGCCCTCGGCGTCGCAGAAGTGGCAGTAGAAGTGGTCGCGCCGCAGGTGCTTGAGCAGCTCGTCATTGTCAAGGTAGCGCTGGTCGCAGAACTGGCAGAGCGGGTGGCCGCGGTGCGAGCGGTCGTCCGGGTCACCCGTGCGCCGATGATGCGCCAACTCCTTCCGCGTGTACCAGCGCCGCTCCCTTGAGAAGATCTGAGCAGCACGCAAGCGCACAAACGCATGAACAAGATCTCCCGTTTGAAATTGAATCATAATGTGTGACACACATGTACACATATACACACACACAAACGGAAGATTCCCCCCCCCCCCCCTCCTTGTAGCCGTGAACAGACTGTTGGGACGGAAGTTGTAAGGTAACAACGATTAGCTCACAGCTTTATGGTAATTAGCACGCACACACGTAATAAAGAGAAAGACATACATGCACAAGCAGATACACATAGAATCTGAATCTTTATTTAGAGTGGAAGAATCTGATGAGCTATGAAGCTCTTTTTCACAGATGTCAAGTAGGGGCGAGTCAGAAAGTTGCAACAACAAACAACACAAAACCTGATGGAAGTACAGAGTATAGGAAAGCTTGCATGAACTGACAGATGAATCACCTGAAGTGAACACCAATCGTGAAGAGAACGCCCTCCATCTCTCGCTCTCTCTCTCCTTGGGAGCAATCCACGTCGCACCGCAACGTACGTCTCCACTCACCTTGAGGTGGCGCAGGCAGAGGTCGCACGGGAAGCGCTCGTGCTGCTGCTTCATGTGCTTCTGCAGCTCCTGCAGTGTGGAGAACGGCGGCAGCGCAGGGCAGCGCGGGCACGCGTGCAACAGCAGCTTCCTGCACGTGACGGAAACCGGGCGGTGATGTGACGGGTCAGGACAAAATATTGGTTTTGTCTTTTAACTCCCCCCCCCCCAAATCTCCATTGTGCAGTCATGCTGCCAGTGGTGTAACTGCGTTATCTGTGGTAACAGGCGAGCCCCGACAGTGATTTAAAATTGCCCGGTTACTGTTCCCATGAACTTCATAATCGACTCCTCCACCCATGTTAACTTGACTGTTTAGTCTCAACCATACTGTGTTCCACCAGCACCATACTTGCGGCAGGTCACAACGCTTCTCTTTTCTGCTTCGTCTCTCGTGCTGCTCGGCAACTGTGACTTAAATAGAGCCGCAACCCGCCAACGGTGTACGTTGAACTTCTTTCACACAGTATGTAGGCAACCGTGCGAATCGGAGGCGTGGGGGAAGAACAGCAAACTAAACACAAAAAGCAGTTCTAAATAAATGAGTTTCAACCTAGGTTTAAAAGTGCATATCTGCAGTGGCTTCCTAATATCGGAAGAGCATTCTAGATAAATGCAGAAGCATTTATCTAGAATGCCAGCCAAAAGCCGCTGCGAGGATGACCGGAGTTCCCGTGAGGGTTTATGCTCCTTGACGAGATCAGCAAGTTATTGTGGTTCATTGTGGAAATAACTTTGTGTGTGTAATGAATGCGACCTTAAATGTATTCGTTCGGCAACCTGACGCCAATGCAGCTTGGCAAGCACCGGACGGACACGGTCAGATCTTGCGGTACCCCCCCCCTCCCGTCACGACACGTGCCGGAGAATATTGTACACAAGCTGCATTTTGGCACGGACCTGTACTTGTCGCGCGTGCCTTCGCAGTCGAAGCAGATGCCGTGCTCCCGGTCGATAGTCATGCGGCTCGTGTCGAAGGACGCGAAGGGGGCGAACGTATGCGTGAACACCACCTGCCGGACGGCGCGCACGGCATTGGCAGGTCCCACGGGCAGGGCAGGGCAGGAGTGAGCTCAAGACACCCATTTGACCGATTGAGAATTGCCTTTGGTGGCTTTAGGCCATCACAACCGAGGCAATGGAAGACGCATGTACCACTGACTCTCAAGTACTCTACTGCCCTCAACGAAATCTCCACTATAAATCATCTCCGCCCCTGGCCGTCTGCGTAAATCACAATTTGTGTTAAGAGTTAATGGCTTGGGAAGCCCTTCTTCCAGCTGTGGAATAATCGTGGCTGTTGATGTCCTTTGATGGAAATACTGCAGCCCGCCGTGGGAATGTGGAACTTCCACTAATGGTTTAAAGGCATCTGCGCATTGGCATATGTTGCTTAGAGTTTGCCTAAACCACTACCTGTCGGTCTACATTTTTTCATGCCGACTAAATGAACATTGATCACCAGTGACATTATATGTATCAGAAATATTGACGTCGACGAAACAAAACCCAATCTCTAGGGAGGTGCTCGTGATGAAACGGACAAGAGGAACACGTGTTGGAAGTGAGGACATTTAATCAAGGCAAATGTAAATGTTAAGACACGTCAGTGGGTGGTCGCGCCTTGGTTAGAATGTTGACCGATGTGGGAGGCGAACGATAAACTCGGCAGAGTGCACGTGGAACGCATCAGTCTTTTCTTTGATTTTCTGTTTGCACATAGTCACTTTAAGATGTATTCTTGTTCATGTTTTTTGTTTGTTGCGGTTGCACCTGATTCAAGAGCCAAATGGCTCACAGGGCTATACCTAATAAATTAACTTGAAATCACAAAGTCGCTCACCACTGAGATGTAGCAACAAAATCAGCCCGCGTACAGGGCGGCTTTCTCGCTAACTACACATCACAGGTAACCGTGAGAGATTGGTGACGGCTTGGGGGAGGGGCAAGTGTTATGGCCGATGGGTGAGTCAACTAATACCTGTACAGTGTTCACTAAACTTCAAATCTAGAGTGTACACTAACTTTATGATGGTTCAAGGCCATGAACGCCTTGGTGATAAAGGGGTGGGGAACCTTTTTTCTGCCAAGGGCCAATTGGATATTTATAACATCATTCGCGGGCCATACAAAATTATCAACTTAAAAATTCGACTGTTTTATTTGGTCAAACATTTAATTAACTCACCCTAATGCGATGGCTGGGACTGCTTCTCTTTGGCGAGGCGTGTGATGTTAGCTGCTGTTGATGATGTTGCTGCTACACGCAACTGCTTTGCCAGGTTTGCTCCGAGATTTATTGAATTTCGAGTCCCGCCTGCGGTTGCCTTGGCAGGGCCACACCGAATGATTTCGTGGGCCTCATACGGCCCCGCAGGGCCAGATGTTCCCCACCACCCCTGTGATAAAGGATGGCTCAATTACCCGTGTCTCATCAAAGTGAGCCTCCCCACCCCATTCAAGTTAGGCCGCTGTTATCGTTCAACGTCGCCACGCGGGGTTACGCAATTAGTCTGATTACAGGCCAAGGGACGCGAACTATCATCGGCAACCACCTTCACCTTAACGATTGGCACCCGATGTGCACTGTGGACCTGGTTGTGTTCGAGGAGGGGCTGAGAAAAAGACTCTGGACCTGACTGGGTTGCTGCCCACCCAGCCAGCCACCCGCCTGGGCCAGGTGGAAGACGCCGCAGATTTCGAAGGTGGCCCAGCCGAGATCGGCCAAGGTTGGCTGGCCTAGGGGAGGCATTCGGGGTGCCTCAGGGAGAGGGCCGTGGGGTGTATGGGAGAGGGCCGTGGGGTGTATGGGAGAGGGCCGTGGGGTGTATGGGAGAGGGCCGTGGGGTGTATGGGAGAGAGCCGTGGGGTGTATGGGAGAGAGAGGCGCGATCGGTCAACAAACCGAGGCTGGGCCCCGGGCAAGGCCAGACAGGAACCAGCGCCTCGAGAAGGGAACGTGGTCGGGAGGGTGCGAGCGAGCGGGGGAGGTTGTGGGTGGTCAAACGAAGGCAGTGGGGAAGATCGGGCAGTGGGGGGGCGTGTGTGGGGGGCATCGCGTGTGTGGGCAAGGCAGCAAATGGGGAGTGGACAAGCGACCAAGGCAGTGGTTAAGCCGAATAGACAAGGCCAGACACGAACCACGGCCTCGGCTAGAGAACGCGCATGGGCCCAACTGGGACGGGCGCATGGGCCCAACTTGGGTGGGTGGGTGGGCGTGAGTGAGTGGACGAAGGCCGTGGTGGGGGGTGGGGGGACAAGGCGAGTTTAAGGGTCGTCACCTCTGCGAGCTCCAGGCGGCACACGGCGCAGTAGGGCTGCTCGCTGAGCACCCGCATCTTGGTGGAGCACAGGAAGCACACGGGGTGGTCACACTTGCCCAGCGCGAACACGTCCACCTCCTGGCAGCACAGCACGCACGGGCCGTGCGCCGCGGCGGGCTTGTTCGTGCTGGCCATGGCGACGATGCGGTGATGGAGGGGGGGGTGTTGATGTTGGCGGTGATGAGCGTTAGCGATGAGGCGACGGAGGTGGCGGTGATGATGATGGTGGTGGTGGCGGTGTTGGGAGGGTGGTAGCCGGGGAGGGGGGGGGGGTGGGCGGCCTGGCTCGCTGGGCGGAGTGACTGCGCCTGCGTGTCAACCACCGCGCCGCGCGACTCGACCGGCGGCCACGTTGCTCAGGGAGGGGCGGGCGGGCGGGAGGGGAGGAGAGCGAAGCGCGCCGCCCTCTGTTGGGCGAGGTCGCGCGGGGCGTGACGTCATGTCGCGCGCGCGAAGTCGTTACGTCATGGCAGCGCGCGCGGCCAGTGACATCATGTCGCGCGCGCG
>CM025652.2:2831856-2847237 GCA_014621495.2 Entosphenus tridentatus
CGCGCGCGCGAAGTCGCAACCTCATGGCAGCGCCCGCAGCGAAGTGATTACGTCATGGCAGCGCCCGCAGCGAAGTCGTCGTTACGGCCGCGCGCGCAATGACGTCACGTTCGCGCGCCACGACGTCACGGCGAACGGGGGGGCGGGGGCGCCTCTCTTCTTCCCTCACCCAAGATGGTCGCGAGCCCGGCGGTGGTGGTGGGGGGGGGGTGCACTGCCGCGTGACGCAACGGCTACGGCGAGCGGCGAGGAGAAATGCAATTTCGCATTGAGCAACAACAACATCAGTAGCAGCAGGCATCGGCTGTTGATGTTCGGCGCCGTCGTCGCTTCCACGGCCGCTCGAGTCACCGCCGCGGCCGTTCCCACTGTCGCCGTGAGGCGGGTTCCCGGCAGGGCGTGGGAGCGAAGCGGCCGTGCAATGTTGGTGGCGCCGGCGGCCGAGCGCAACAAGGAGCCGATCCTAGAGGTGCTGCGGGAGTGGGTGCCGGCAGACCGGGCCGGGTTTGCGCTGGAGGTGGCCTCGGGCTCCGGGCAGCATGTGGTGCACCTCGCCCGGGCCTTCCCGCACCTCACGTGGCAGCCCAGCGAGCTGGAGGCGGCCTCCTTCCAAAGGTCTGAGGCGCGTGAGGAGAGTTTCACGCATCGATGGGCACAACCGGTGGCCACATCTCATAGACACCGTGGGCTGTCACGGTGGCTATGAGACGTTAACTACCTCGCCAGGTATACATGAGGTCGTGGGCTCGATCTCGACGCCTGCTGCTGTGTATTTGGAGTTTGCGTCTCATCATCATCATCACGGTGGCTATGAGATGTTAACTACCTCGCCAGGTATACAGGTCGTGGGCTCGATCCCGACGCCTGCTGCTGTATATTTGGAGTTTGCGTCTCAACATCATCATCACGGTGGCTATGAGATGTTAACTACCTCGCCAGGTATACAGGAGGTCGTGGGTTCGATCCCGACCCTGACCCCTGTTGGACGTCTCTCTCCTCTTGGTCGCGTGGATTTTTTCCAGGGTTTCCCCCTCCGAATTTAGAATCAACGTCACGCGTTTGGAGCCGTGTTTTATAATTCGGTCAACAACCAAAAAAAAACCCCGAAATATTTCAACAGCCGCAATGCACGGGAATACGGAGACGATCCTTAATAAATTAACGTCACCAAGCAGTCCTTAAAGAGCCACAGGTTGCAAACTCCTCCTGCTTTCGAGTAATTCGGCTGCTATAAATGTCCACACGATAGATAAGCCACTTCGCTGAGCATTCGTGTGTGGCTGGGGCCACTTCTAAAAAAGGAGCTGCATCGCTCAGTGGTACAAAAACTAAACTCGCGAATTTTACATTTGTGTTTTTCATCAACAACCTGCACTGATCAGCGTGGTAAAATATGGTCAAATAGCCCCCCCCACCCACCCATCTCTTTCCTTACCCCAATCTACAACCCTAACCATATCCATAACCCTAACCTTGGTCAAGATCATGGCCTGCAAAATCATTTGGTCTGGCCCTGCCAAGGCAACCGCAGGCGGGACTCGAAATTGAATAAGTCTAGGAGCAAACCTGGAAAAACAGTTGCGAGTAGCAGCAACATCATCACTACCAGCTAACATCACACGCCTCGCCAAATAGAAGCAGTTGCAGCCATCACATTGGGGGTGAGTTAATGAAATGTTTGACCAAATATGACAGGCGAATTTTTAAGTTGATAATTTTGTATGGCCCGTGAATGATGTTATAGATATCCAAATGGCCTTTGGCAGAAAAAAGGTTCCCCACCCCTGTCCTAACCCATAGGTTACACATTGGACCCTCAGTTAATGAGTTCCCATGTTGATGCATGTGACCACCTCCTCACCTGTGCCTCTACCCCCCTGTACCCACCCCCCACCACCACCACCCCCCACTCCCGGCACAGCATCTCGGCGTATGCGAGGGCAACGCAGGTACAGAACGTGCTGCCCCCTATACAGGTGGACGTGCGGGAGCCGTGCGAGACCTGGCCCGGCCGCTGGCCCTCATCCTCCTGCGACCTTCTCCTCAACATCAACATGATCCACATCAGCGAGATGCGCTGCACAGAGGCGAGGCCATGCCCAGCCCCACCTATCCCCCAGGGAGTGGTTTTCGAGGGTTATTCTATGGGCGGGGTGGAATCGAGGGAGGCGGGCAGTGAGAGAAAGTGGTCTTTCACCTCTCGCCTGAACACCTGACTGGTGTAATGGGGTGACCCCTAACCAGTATGTGTGGGTGGTGGCGTGAAGCGAGTGGTGAAACACTTGTGCCTCGCAACAAGAAGAGCTCGAGTTAGTTTCCCGGTGTTTGGATGTTCTCACCCTGTTGTTCTGCGTGGGTTTCCTCCGGGTATTTTGGTTTTATCCCAAAGCTGACACCCCCCCCCCCCCCACAATGTTGCTTTAATTGGTCAAACATCTGAACGCTTAAAAATACCAGCAAATTTAACAAAATGACCAGATAATTACTCAATTGCACATAATGATAGCATCGTCCTCTTTCCATTCTACGTGACTTTACTGAAAGAACCAAGAAGATGAATCCCTACAGTCACGAAAGCTTTAAATCGACACTAAAGCTTCTTTGCGCCCGGCATGGCAGTGTGCTCTTTTTTACGATGAGTGCAGATACTGGCTGGCACATCGCAGGGAAGCCTTGATCCAACTATGCATTGAACGTGGCAGACGGATGACAATACCACATGACATTTTGCGATAACGATTTTCGCAATATCAGTTTTTACGTAGCTTCGTGATTGCGTTTCACAATTATATTGCACCTTTTTAAAAATGAGTTTTAGTCTCTCTGCAAATAAAGATTGCACAATAGTTATTCAACTACAGTTCACGCAACTTAAGCCTGCCATAATGCTGAAAACACATGCTGCCAGTTACACGGAAAGTAATAAAATGAGTAAATTAACCACGGAATTTGATTGCATAATAGAATCGCCACGTCATATGACAGCATTAATTTAATGGATAATAGAATGTTTGTTTGATTCATGAATCATTGGGTTTGTTATTTCATAAACATTTCGTCGGGAAATGTGATGTTTTAGAACAAAATATATGTGCAAAGATAATCACCATATGACTACGGTCATTAAAACGTAGGATAGTATTATCATCATGGAAGTGATATTGTACGATACATCGTAGCATTGCCAGGTCACGGCGACTCTAGGTTTGACCAAAAGAGCAGCTCGTCGTTTGCGTGACTTGTATTTGAATTTCCCTGTGCCTGGAGGTCCAGTGATTAGTTTGGAAATGTCCACCCTGCTCACTGCTCTGATTGTGTGTGTATTGATGAATGTGTCCATGCCTACGTATATATGGCTGTCGCTTATGGCCAACATCAGTGGTCCTAGGCCTCCCCTGGGTCTACTCGGCCTTGAGCGAAGTGCCTGAGACAAAGGCTGCCGGCCGTGGTCTTAGCTGCATTCCTCCCTCGTGCACCGTGCCGGCTTCCGTAGGTGCTAGCTAACAGCACTTGCCCCCAACAGTCTGTTAAAGACCTTATAGCAGTGATCAGTCTGAAAATAATCTGCCCGAGCCAACTTATATTACAACTTATTACTTAGCTTAAAATTTATGTGCGTGCAATATTTCCCATTTATCATGTCAAAGTTATTTCTCCGATTTCTATTTGTTTCCAAGCTGGAGTTTATTTTATTTTAGCTTTTGTCATTTTTGCAACGCAGGTCACTTGCAAATGAGACTGTATCCTGGTCTCGTGAGTTCTCATTTGGTTAAAGGAAGTAAACTTTGTGTGCATGCATGTGTATGTGCACGCACGCACAAGCGTGTATGTGTATGTGCGTATTGCGCGTGCCATGCATGTACGTGTGTGGTGCTGGCCACACCACCTCCCCCGTGTGCCCGTGGCCCCCACCTTTATTGCTGTTCTCCAGCAGCACTTGCCTTAACAGTCCGTGTAGAATACATGGAGAATATTTGTCTTCGTGTGTCCTCCAGGGTTTGTTCAGAAATGCTGGTGTTCTGCTCAAACCCAGTGGCCTCTTGGTGACGTATGGGGTAAGTTCACTACCGAGTGTGACTGAGCGCTACCACATTTGCTGTTTTTGTTGCAGAGGTTCATCGTTTAACCCCCCCCCCACGCAGCCATCCTGGTTAATACTGCGGGTGTATATACATGTGCCACCGTCTGCTTCACAGTGGAAGGCAAAGATTCCGTGACGTCATTCGAAAAAAGAGTAGGGCCACGTGCTTGCTGCACGGTACAAATCAGAAGTTGACTGGCAAATTACTCAAATTGGGATTATACAGAGCAGTAATTGCTCTACTAGCAGGCGAATGCCACAGGTCACCTGTGCAAACGAGACTTATCCAGATCGCTTGACTTCTCATCAGGTTAAACAAAAATAAACTAACAGCTATTTCACTCCTCACACAGCCTGAGTTCTCATCGGGTTAATCAAAATAAAGGTGCTAACGGCTGTTTTAACTCCTCCTCACACAGCCTTACGCAGTGAACGGGATCATCTTCCCGCAAAGCAACGTGGATTTTGACGCCGTCTTGCGCGAGAGGTGAGCCCCGCATTTCCTCACCGAGTCCCGCTCCGTCACACTTTATTTCTACCAATTCTACTTCCGGTGCAGCAAAGCTTTCATTCATCCAGCAGAGCCCACCGTGCGTTGCATCTCGCAGTGGTCAAATTCATGCGGCGTTGTGTTCGTACCCAGTGATTCCTAGTGCCCTCTGCTCCATCAACATCCTAACCAACGCTATGGCTGGTGGGTTCTCAGAGCTTATGGGTACCAGGGTTGTTCGACCGTACGTCACCATGCTGGTCGGTGATTGATAAGGGAGCACATTGTCTTGCCTCTGGCCGAGTATGTGACTGGTATGGGTGCTCCTATCCGGTATATACCGTCTATGAGCGGCTCTTGGCCACGTCAAGGCTGTGCTACATTGAAGATAACATTTTATTTATTTATGCAGAATGGACCTTTTAAAAAAAAATGGGGTTAAAATTGTACTCCACTATTCAATTGACGAGTGGACTGATGGCACAGCGGTCGACCCGAGCTCCATTCTAGGCTATGGCTAAAATCGGTGGTATCAGAACCGGTCCTGTGCCTCCCTCAGTCAATCCAGCACTGGCCCCAGTCGTGAAGATGGGCAAACAACCATAATACACCTATTGTGGCAATGGCTTCGTCTAGCAGTGGCTTTAAATGACTGTTCAGATATTTTATTCAATAACTAATGTCAAACATTCCACTGCATCGTGATTAGCAGCCTCATTTGCTGAAGTTTATAGGCCTTTCCCATAGTTAACCAATCCATGCGAGTGATGCGTTTGGAGGTGGTAGCGATGGGCTTGGTGGTTGCCCCATGGGGTCTTCAAGCTGGTCATGACGCTTGTGTTCAGAGCTAGCTCCATGCTGGCCCCAATGCCGGCGGGGTGGGTAGATGGGTGTGGAGAGCAGGTGAGGAGTGCTAGCCCCTGTGGTTGTCGTGCCAGGAACCCGGAGTGGGGACTGCGGGATGTCAGCATGCTCCAGCAGCTGGCGCTCACCAATGGCATGCGTCTCCAGAGGATGGTGAGTCCGGGTTCAGCTACTCACCCACCCCTTGTACCGTTTGATCAATTGTTGCAATTCGTGGCTCCGATTCAATTTCAAAAGCATATTTTCTATCTTTTTAAATCTGTATTATTTTCTCCCCCCCTCCCAGTTTGTACGTGTTCATGTGTTTGCTCCATCTGAAATGTAACATTAGAATGTGAATATAGGAACATACATCAGATATGGTGTGTGCACTGACCAGTACGAACAAGGTCCATTTAAAAAAATGTACTTTAACTTTTTCTTACCCCATTCAATGCAGGTGGAAATGCCAGCCAACAACAAGTGCCTGGTCTTCCAGAAGACAGGGTAGAGATGGCAGTTGGATGACAAGAAGCTAATTCATTTGTGTTTTGCTAATAATTTGTTTTGCAAACTAGCACAGCTTTAGATAAAATGTAATTTTATCTCGTTTTCGATCGGTGTTGTGAGACTTAAATATTCCAATCACCCGCAAAGCAGTGCAACCTTTCGTTTTCATGTTGAATGGCCCACGGAATTGGATACCAGAGAGCTACTTCTGACATGCCTTGCAGTGACCTCTGATCCAAAGAGGCAAAGGCAGTACTGTTCAACCCCGCTCTGCGGCCAGTAATATTGTTGACATCGATAATCAATTATTAATGTGGACCCACATGTTGTGTTTTTGTGCAGCCATTGGTGACCTGGGCAGCGTTTAAAATAAAAATGAAACGGACCAGCAAGTGTTTATAGTCGACTTTATTGCATGACAAGGCTCTTACACGCAGCCACACAGACTGGCGGGCAGCGGCATTGTGCACTGGTTATTCTAAATTCACCACCCCTCCTCTGCCACGATGTTGCTAGATCAGAGGTTTTTCCCTTCTATATCTATAAGCTTCTGTATCACATTCGGAGAAATCTTCAGAATGGGCGCAGCATCGGTGTTATTCAACCCTCGTATATCAACCTCCAATGTGGACTGCTGTGATGTTGGAATTTCAGCCACGGTCCACACGACTCGAAAGCTTTGCGTGTGCAGTCACCGCCACAGGACGTCACCTATTCGGCGTGGTGACCTCGTGGTGGACAACGCGACCGTTACAGCAGACACATTGGGGGAAATCAAGAGTTTGGCCTTCAAGATGGTGCCATTGTCATGGGCTTCGTCAGAATGTTGGGAATAAATTATAAGAAGCATTTTCAACAAATTGTGCGGTTATTTTAAGCAAATTCACATTGAACCAATAAAAAAAAATTCAGTGTGGGTACATACCCACCGAATCCCAAGACACCCTCTAGAAAGGGCTCTAATGGAAGCTCTTCTGCCAGCACTGACATGAGCAAGTAATTGCAGGACTGCACCTTTGTTTTGAATAATTGAAGCTAGGGGGGAAAAGGCTGAATATATAGGAGCAGGAGCAGTCCCGAGGCCCCATCGATGGGTTCCAGACTTCACCTGACCAGGCTGCAGCTGAGGCCCTGGACTGCGAGCCTTCAGAGTACGCTTCATATTTACAGGCAGCGTTACCAATGACAAGGATGCACACGCATGACTAGGCCACGCCAGAAATCACGGTAAGTCATTTCAGTTCAAAAACCTCATTTGTTTCATATTTATTCGTTAAAAGGAAAGGTTAATGGAGGAATGAGCCTCAATGGCTTGACACGCCAGTGTCCCTCTGCGACGAACACACGCTTACTACCTTAAGCTTATTTCCTTTATACGTTTCTTAAGTTTACCAACACCGTTCATGATCGTGCACGGCAAATTGCGAATGGCAACACCGTCGGGGGGGGGGGGGCCGTGCGGCCGATACTGCACGTTGGCAGATGGCCGTGTCGTGCGTTCATCGCGGCAACTCCGAGCGTTCACTTAGACAAAAATATTAAGAGATTCAAACACAGCATGGCACCCACCCGAACAGCTGTGGGGGGACTGCTGGTGCAGCAGGGGGTCACGATCCATTACCAACTTAGCGAGCGATGGACGGGGAAGAGATAAAAGGATGCAGGGGTTGAAAATGAAGATGACAGCCCCGTGCATCAGTGCCTGGCCAGCGGCACTCACGGCGCTGCATACATCGCTCGCCAATCGGCGGGAGTGTAGGAGAAACCTCGCTGCTCTGTGTGCGAGACTCTCTAGCCTCACAAACCTCGTGCCCGCCACCTCTGCCATTGGCGCATTGACAACTCTTTTCGCAGGTGAATCACACTGCTGTCTCAGGCAAAACTAGTTAAAATGCGATACTGGCAGCGGTTACACGCAAAACTTTACTCCAAACCAGCACAGTGCACAGGGACACCATTTAAACCAGACCCAGAAGATTACACATTCCTGGAAGCAGACTTAAGAAGGTTTAGCAACACGACAAACTGGCCGAACGCCGCTCGCCAACAGCACAAGGGCATCAATCGTCAGCGAATCAACGACCACCCCTCCAGGCAATAACGTGCCACCTCGACGCTCGTTCAATTTAAAAGTGACTCTCGCTACAACTGTTTCTCACCGCCTCTCTCCGGCCCACTTCAGACACGCGCGGCGTGGCGTCTCTAGCTGAAGAATTCCTCCAGGTGTCATTACCGTGGAGCCGGGCGCTACTGATCCGGCCTGCAACTGTAGAGGGGCGCCGGCGGTGGGCATTGCTGCTGAGCGAGCCCTTGACAGGCGAAGTCCATGGAGGGTGAGCAGCGAGGGACGAGCAGGGGTTGAGGATGAAGAGGAGCAGATCGAGCTACATGAGAAGCTCAGATAGGAACAGGACAAGCAGCAGCAACAGGCAGAGAAAGGTAATGAGGTTGGGGGGGGGGGGGGCAAGAAAGGGTGGGAGAAAGTGGTCCACAGCAGGAGAAGAGGGATGTAGTGTGAAAGTGAAAGATTGGGTGGGAGAGGTGGGTGGGAGAGGAGGGTGTCGTCTCAGTCAAAGGAGATAAGCTGAGCGACGGACGTGGGGCCTGGTGCTGCCAATGGTTGCTGGGGTGCCTGCATGACACACGCATAAACGATAAAATCCACTGTCGTTCACAGCAACGAGAAGGTGGCGATGGTTGTGACGATGCCTCGACCCGTCTCACGCTCAAATGGGACTAGTCTTGTTCATTTTGGATATTTAGCAGCATCGATAACCGCGTGGTCACGTTCACCAACCCGCACTGACCAGTGTGAAGAATGGCCCAATGACCAACCTGGCGTGACGAAGCTGTCATCCAGTAGTGGCCTGACCTGAATGTGAGCATTGATTCCACGATGTGGAATAGATAGCTGATTATGTATTGAGAACAGCTTTTTGCGTTTCGTTTGCTGTACTTCCCCCAACACCTCCGATTAGCACGGTTGGCTATTTACGGTGCAAAAGAAGTTCAACATACGTACATTTACAACCCCAGTTGGGAGCTAGGTACATGGTTGGTTGCGCAGTTGTGTACTTGTGTACAGGCACATGACCGCAGACGCATCTGTATGATGCTCGAGCTCAATTCAATTCCTGAGGAAGCGCCCAACATGTGGAACAAAACGCGGCACAACCCCGGAAACATATCCGAGAGCCACACAGCACGACCGTGAAAACCTACACAGTAGTACGGGTGCATTAACAAGCGAGTGGACATGCAGGTGTGCGTTTGCATCTATGTGGGTGTGTGGCCTCAACGTGCACATAGGCTGGCACAAGCGCCGCGGTGACGTCACCACCACTGAGTGGCGAATGGCGGTTGTTGTTGTTGTGTGGGCAAGGGGCGTACGGGTTGGTAGGCGGGCTGCTGGTAGCCGGGCTGGGCGGGCGGTGCCGGTCCTTGCGGGAAGCCTCCCTGCTGCCCCTGCACTTGCTCCTGCCCGGGCAGTGCCACCCCCATCCCCTGTGACGATCACAACAACGGCAACTGTTCCATTAATCCACGATGACCGCAATTGTTATGAAAAAAAACACCCTCATTTATGAATCTTGGGAGTAGCCACTGATTTACACAATGTAAATGGCATACAAAGATAAACAATACTTACATCAGCAACCCAGAATACATTCCTCATGGCTAACAGAGCTGATCATTTGCTCTGTAACCCAGCTGTTAAGCCACTCAGTCTGAAAGTCATAATCCCCGGAGATTCATCAGGACAAAGCAGAGACCGGTATTGTGTACGTTTCGAGTGTGGATCTATCTAATGGCTCAAAGAAAATTAATTTGGAAGTCAGTGCAAATAAGCGACTGGCGCACGAGGACAAACAGCTGTGGCAAGAGGTGCACATGGCAGAAACGAGACGCGGCCCCCAATGACGGGGAGAGGGCGGCTGCGTGTCTGCAACCACGGGTGAAGCCGCCCCCGTCGTACCTGCATGCCGTACGGCGCATAGCCCACCGGGGCCGGCGGGTAGGACAGCACGCCAGGCGCTGGCGCGGCAGGCAGAGACTGGGGCTGGCTCACCGCCTCCTGCAAAAGGCAGTCGCAGAGTTAACCGCGTTTCTCCGCCTCGGTGCGGACGGCTAACGCACGCAATGCTGAGGAACCAAAGATGGTCTCTACTCAAAAGGCGGGCTCACGTGGTCCGATGTAATGGAGGTGGCATCGCTAAAATGTTTCAGTAAAGATGCGGAACTGCGATTGCTTGCCCGAAGCTGCCGCTGACCGAAGAGGGCCCTGCACGATGGAGCTCTGGAGAATCAATCTAGAAGGTTATTTTGGCCTACTCTTCCAAGCTGGCCAGATGTCTTAAAAAGAAGTTGGAATACCCACACATTAACCCCACCACACGTGACCTGTCGTACGACTGCGGTGTATCCATTGATGCTGCCGAGTAGACAGAGGGGGGGCAGTTTAAGAAATTTGGCCCATCAACTACAGTTAATAAAATAAAAATATTAAAGTTATGCTAAAGTGCATCATTATGGCCACTCAAGATCTCACTCCAAACGCAATGACATCACTCGAGGCGTATGTGACCAGACGCCTTACTGTATCTTATTAAAAATTTCATTGTTCTCATTTACAAAGCTTCAAACGCTCATGCCGGGACAGAGCCTCGGTACTGCATGACTAAAGTAGTTTCGCTGGCTGCGTCTTCCTCGAGCAAGAGGCAGCAGCAGGTGAGTGGGTGTGCGGGCGAGTGGGTGTGCGGGTGTGCGGGCGAGTGGGTGTGCGGGCGAGTGGGTGTGCGGGCAAGTGGGTGAGCGTGTGTGCGGGCGAGTGGGTGTGCGGGCGAGTGGGTTTGCGGGCGAGTGGGTGTGCGGGCGAGTGGGTAAGCGTGTGAGTGGGTGTGCGCGGGCGAGTGGGTGTGCGGGTGAGTAGGTGTGCGGGCGAGTGGATGTGCATGTGCCGCAGGGTGCGCACCTGGTACTGCTGTGGCTGCTGGTAGGGGTAGGGCCCTTGGGAGTTTGGCCCTCCAGGCTGTGGGCCTCCAACCCCCGCCGGGTACATGTACTGCCCTCCGTAGTTTGCATCTGAACACACACACACAACAGAGATCAACCCCCCGCCCCCAGTATTACCTGAGTTGTCTGCTTAACCAGGTGAGAACTCAAGAGAGCAGGAACGCTGAGAAAAGTCCAACGTGCAAGAGTGGCTTTAACAGGCAGTTGGAGCAAATCCTGTTAAAGAGTGCCTATTAAGGCGGGTACGGCACACGAGGGGGGTGTTCCGGCAATCACCACACCTGGCCCCCCTGTCTCCCCACTGCTCAACCTCGCTTAGCTTCTAAGATCAAATTAGATCCAAATCATTGAGTATAAGTGCATAAAAGCGGAATTATTAATTTATTTTAAAACTTATCAGGGATCGTGCTTGTTTAGCGTGACTTAGCAAGCACTACTCTTCCTCGGTGAAGCGGAAAAACTTGCAAGCCCAGCGCCGGCGCACAACCCGTGCCCCCCACCTGTGGTCTGTGGCTGCGTGGGGTTGAATGGGGCAGGGGCGGTGGTGTAGGGAGGAGCGACGCCGCCCTGGCCCGGCGGGAGGCTGCCTGGGTAGGCCGTGCCGTGCATGGGGGAGCCCTCGAGCGAGCTGGGAGGGCTGAACGCCTGCTTGAGGCTGCCGGGGGGCCCTTGGGGCGCCGCTTGGTACACGCCGCCAGGGCCGGGTTGAGGCACGCCCTGGAGAGGCATGAGACGCGGACACGGACAGGCGGCACCTTTTAGCTCATCAGGCGAAGGTAAAGGCGCGGCCCTGCAATTGCTAAGGCCACTGCTCACGGAAGAACACCCCTCTAGAGGGAATTGTGCTCTGCCATGCAGGTCATACATCTTGGAATAGGGAGTACCCATATTTTACCCCACCACGTGCAACCTTCCGAACAACTCACCGTGGCGTACCCATTTATACTGCTGGGTGGAAAGAGGCGGGGTAGGGGGATTTAAGATACTTGCAACCGTTGTTTCCGCTGCCGTACCGGCAGATCGGAAACGAATCGGTACCCTCTGGATTGCAAGTCCAGGGTGAAAACCATTCAACCACGGCAGCATCCCCAGCTTTAAATAACACTAGACATGGCCAAAAAACAAATGCCTCTCGTGGACACGAACCCAGCGGGTATGAAGAAATCAGTCATCAGACTCCCCGCCTTTCCCCCCCCCCAACGATTCAATGAGACGTCGCGATTCGGGGCCGCTATAAAGAATCGATTCTTTTCACAAATTTTAGTTTGGTGTGTAATGGTTCTCAGTTGTTTTCCGTCTCGTTGATACACTTATACGAGCCTAAATCTAACCTTTTCATATCATTTGTAGAAATCCTATATAATGCATGCATTGAGTGCATAATAAATTACATTATGGCTACCTTTGTTTACACTTTGCACCAAATACTCATTTAAGGCCGAGGTAACCTGAGAGAGGCCCATGACATGTTCAGATGCCGCATGGTACTGGCAGGAGTTGAACCCAGTTTTGTCTCAATCGCAGCACTGAGCAAACCAAGCATCATCGCTCCCCACTCATATACACACCACATTTCTTACATGGCCCACATCATGAATGGCTAAATTCAGAACCAGAGCTATGGGGCTCAGGTTAGGGCAACGGACACCATGCTAAGGCTAAGATTAGAAGCAGGGCTGGAATAAATTGGTGCTATGGCTGGGGACGTAGGCTATACAATGCTCACCGACGCGTACTGCAGGGAGAAGGCAGGCATGTGCGCACGCATCTGTATGGTCTGCTTCTGCTGCTCCAGCCTCATCTGCCGCTCCCTCTCCTGGTCCTGCAGCCGTCGCAGTGCCAGCTGCCGCTGCATCTCCAGGTACTCCTGCACGCACACATGGACGCATTCACTCGTTAACACACACTCACTGAATCAATACAATCGCCGGCAAGAAGCACAGATACCGGCAGCGTCTTCAAGGAAGTTGACGGCCCAACGAAAGATCGGAAACAGGAGAAAATGGAATAAACACAACGGCGGTGCAGAAACCTTTCTCACAGGTGGGTCGCCAGCAGCGGCTTTGGAATGGTGCGGGAGGAGTTACCGATGGAGCTAAGTACCCTCCTGCAGGCTAACGGCGTGTGTCAGCGCACAACATCTACACTCCATCAAGACTGAGCTGCACATGCAGTTGATCAGAGAGACATCCCAACATTCGTGGTCTCAAACGGGGGGGGGGGGGGGCGGGGACATACCAAAAAGTTTGCGTACTGCTGGCCTAACCGTAACATTGGGCATGCACGAGCTTAATTTCTCTTCCTCATTTTCTGTCGCACCCTCCTCGAATGCCGGTGCCCTTGCCCCTCCCCCTCCCCCGCTCGTTCACCTGCTTCTTCTGGCGCATGATGTGCAGCTTCTGCGCCAGCTGCAGCTGCCGCTGGTGCTCTGCCTCCTGGGCGGCGCGCTGCAGCTTCTCGCGGTGGTCTTCGCGCAGCGCGTTGAGCGCCTCGCGTGCGTCCCGGATCTGCGCCAGCTTGTCCTGCAGGCTCTCGTAGTGCACTGCCGGCGCCACGCGCAAACAAACAAACAAAACGAAATCCGCGCGTACCATTTAACAGACCGTTGCTTGGACAAGTGCCGTTAGTGCTTTTGTGGCCATCTGGAAAGCTCTTCCTTCCGATATTAGAAAGCCACTGGGAGCTATGCACTTTTAAATCTAGATTGAAAACTCATTTCTATCAAACTGATTTTTGTGTTTAGTTTGTTATCCTTCCCCTGCACCTCCTATTGGCACGGTTGGCTACGTACGGTGCGAAAGAAGTTCAACATACATACATATGTACTGGTGGCCAGGACCATGCCCAGCTGCCTTTGTCTCCCCAGTGCTGATGTTTACACACTACACCAGGTAGTCATTTTAGGCCAAGTCGATTTAGGGGAGGCCCAAGATCGGTTCAGATATTCATCACCCCTCTTCTGTAGCCCTTGTATTGTACTGTAGAGATATTATGTTATATATATATTACTTAACTCAAGGTGCTTTACAATAATTACAAATATTAAATTGTACATAACATAATATCGTCCATGATGCAGTCATTTTTAGTCTGATGGTCGGCGATGCGGCAATCGACTCATCTCGACGAGCTGCACACGATGCAAAGTTGAATTTTTCGATAACGGATTTTTTTCCGTTTGGCGTTTCGACATCGCGGAGTGGCACTGATTTCGGATTGATTGGTACCCAAGTCGCTGAGTTAAGTACACCCCTGGATAAAATAGTGTCCCAGAAATAAAATATTACATTGCCTCGGCCATTTTGTATTATTTGGTACCCCGGAGTACCGCCATAAGGATCAATTGTGGGGGGAGGGGGAAGGGGGGGCTACAAATGATGCATTGTAGTCTTGCGGTGTCGCAAACGACTGCGGCGAGCACGCACGGCGCTTCTCGTCCAGCTCGTTGAGCAGCTGCAGCAGCTGCGGGTGCATGTTGCTGATGGCCTGGAAGAGCGACTGCACGGCCGTGTCGGTGGTGATGCTGCGTCCGCGCGCGTGGTTGCTCTTCATGCGGTTAGCGAAGGTGGAGATGGCGTTGTTGAGCGTGCGCAGGAATTGCTCGTTGTTTTCCTCTGTCTCGCCGTTCTGGTACTGCTGCAGCGAGGAGGAGGGTGGGTGGCAGCGGACGACAAGTCAGGGGTTGGGGGAGGGTGCGCGTGGTCCAAATCAAAATCAGCTCAGGACATTGGCAAGGGGAGAGACCGGCAGGACGTTGAACGAATAAGAGATCCTAAACACAAAAAGTTCGAAAGTTGTTGTCGATTTGCGCCTACAGTGTCCTACGCTGTCGAACACAAAGCTTTGTTAATCAAAATATCGCCTTTAAAGTTTCCGTCAACTCTATATTGCCACAGCAGCTCTAAAATGACAATAAATTGACTGAAATTAGAGCGCATGCTCATAACCTTCAAGGGTGTTTTGTCCCGAAGGACTTTTCACACTCGTGTCCGACAGCCAGGAACACACGCCCCAAACGTGTATCCATGAGACAAGAGCTGCTCGTGTCTGGGGTTAAACCTTTGCCTCCTCACCTCCGCCACCTTGATGGGCGACACGTGCCCTTCAACCGCGACCGGATTGGTTGCAGCGGCCGGGGAAGGCTCAGGAGCGGACGGGGTGGGGCTGCGGCGTGTGGCGGGCACCACCACACCCTCTTCCTGCTTGCGCTCCCAATACTGCCGGTTCAGGTAGCGCGCCAGCTGTACACACGCACAGACCGTGAGAAAGCTTGGTAGCCAACAATGAAACGGCACTTGCTCCGGTTTAACCAAATAGCGGCACAGCAACACGTGATGCGTATTAAATCTCGGGATCGTTTGGACCTCACCTCTGGATCGTGTTCTTCAGCTGGGGGAGCAGATGACACCTGTAAAACAAAAAGAGAAGGTCCTGGTGTTCATGG
>CM025652.2:2865518-2876821 GCA_014621495.2 Entosphenus tridentatus
GACACACACACCACACTCTCATCACATCGTGAACTCATCACACACACACACCACACACTCATCACATCGTGAACTCATCACACACACACAGCATACTCTCATCACATCGTGAATTCATCACATACACGCGCCACCCGTTTATCACACACCGCTATATGCACACACACGCACACGACAACGTATTCACCACCACACATCACGCTCTCATCACACCACGCTGTGATCACCACGGCCCCAGCCATGAATCACACCCCACATTCTCATCATACAGCGCTATCCCAATCCACACATCGCACTCAATCATCACACACACACCATAATCTCATTACACATTCATTACATCTCGATCATTTTCATCGCACACCAAAGGTAAAGATCCCCCGTATAGCCTGAACAGACTTTGGGGGCAAGTGCTGTTACGAGCATCTTTAGAGGCCGGCACGACACACGAGGGGTGGGTGGACAGGACCACGTGGCGATGTTTACTACACACCGCACAAGGTACTCATTTGAGACCGATTCGAGCCTGGACCGGTTCAGATAATCGTCACCGGTGGTGGCCGTGAGCGGGAAATCGAACTCGGGTCGCCGGGTTCGTAGCGCAGCGCGCTAACCACGACGCACCACCACCAAGACAAAGATCCCCCGTATCGCCTTAACAGACTGTTGGGGCAAGTGCTGTTAGCGAGCACCTACACCACCACCACCGCAACTCTCATCACACTCTAATCCTTCCCGTCCCCGCCCTCTCTCTCTCTCTCTCTGACAGGGGCACCGCACGAATCTCCGGTGGCAGGGCGCTCACTGTGCCGACAGAGGTCGGGAGGAGGAGGAGGTCGGCAGGGAGGCAGGCTAGGGCCAGACTCGCGTAGGCTGCCGGAGTTAACGGAGCGTGGCCGTGGCCGCCCGCGGCACCACCCCCCCCCACAGACTCTCGCGCGCGGCTTCTGTCATCCTCGATCCTCATCCTGTTCGCTCTCGGTCTCCGCGCAAGCGCCGTTCCGAGATTCACCGCGCGCGACTTTGTTTGCAACGCGCGCGACGCTCCGTTGGCGTTCAATCGCGCAGCAAAGGCAACCCACGCATAGGGCAAAGGTCCGACGTCGTGGCAATTTGGGGCGAGTGCTGCGGACGAGAGACCATTGAGGTCGCGAAAACGGCGCGCGCGAAGCGGTGGTTGGACAGAGGCACGCCCGCCGGCATTTGTCTCCGCCGTGCGCGAATGTTTGCACCCCGCATAAAGGTGTTGATTTAAGGCCGAGTCGACCTAGGGGAGTCCCAGGACCGATCGAGATTTGTTCGTCACCGATGTTGGACGTGAGTTGCGAAACAAACTCGGGTCGCCGGTTGCATAGCGTGTCGTGCGCTAACCGCTGCACCACCGCTCCCCACATACAAACGCACGCACGGACACCCCAGCAACCCTTAGAGACTATGAACGAACACCTATTAAGGTGGAACGGTGCACGAGAGGGTGATATGGCCAGCACCACACCCGGACGCCTTTGTCTCCCCAGTGGATGCCTGGAACGCTCTTCCTTCCGATATTAGGAAGCCGCTGGAGCTATGCACTTTGGCATCTCGATTAATAAACTCATTTCTTTAGAGCTGCTTGTTTGTTTCGTTTGCTGTCCTTCCCACGCACCTCCAATTATCACGGTTGGCTACGTACGGTGCGAAAGAAAGTTCAACGTACATACATCTACGGAGAGCAGTGCGGTCGTTGTTGTGAGCGCACTGCTCTCTACGAAGTACGAACCCGACGACCTGAGTCAGAGACCCGATGAGTGAAGAGTCCCGATTCACGGGGCAACATCAAGCGGTGAACATTTCTCACCCGGTCTCGGAAAAGCGCTCGTGGAACTAACGCGGACGTCCGGAATCACCGCCTCATTCGAGCCCCACACCATGATCGCTCATCCTGGCTCTGGCCATCCCTCCTTGAAGACACTCGGTGGCGTGGCGAGAATCAGAATGCGTAAATATATAAATGCGTCGTTAATACCCGCCACTACCCGAACACAGCCAACTAGCACGGGTTCATATTATTTGGGTCTTTCGGTGGAGTCACGTAGATTCAAAGAAAAATAACAAAAAACGACGACGTTTCGATCGCAACACAACAGCGGTCGCCATCAGAAAAAAGTAAGGGTTGTCACGTAAACAGAACGTGGCCAATTCGTCACTAGTACAGCACACCAGTTGTGTGTTGGAGAGCCAAGCCACAACTTTTACGTTTAGCCAGTAATTACAACTAGCTCCATCAGGCGACAGACATATTTTTTTAGCGACACATTTATATATTTACGTGACTTAACCCCAAAAAAGCCCGCTAGTATGGATGATATTGGTCGCGAAAACCTACGTGTTGAGCTGAGAATCTGAATATTTATTTATACTTGAGAGGAATCCGATGAGCCACAAAGCTCTATTTTTTCAACAGACGTCCGGTCGTGCGCTTTTCTCCTCCGTGGATGGATCATCGCGAGCACGAGCCGCAGTGGCGCGCGCGACTGCGGCCACGTGACCCAAACGAGGGGCCCCACGGCCACTTGAGTCACTCGCCGTCGTCTGCGCTCCTTCAACGTGGGAGGCGCACCGGGAAAAACAACAACACGCGGACCCTCTCCCGAAGCCCCCTCGTCATTGCCAGCAGACCTCGATATTGGCATTCGGCTCCAGCACGTATTGCCATCATACGCAAGAGTGGAATTAGCGGTGAATATTTCGAACCGTTCCAAGGCCTTTCCGTAGGTGCGGAGCGTGCAAACTTCGTGGAGACGGAGCGATATAATCAACTCGTGGGGCAGTTACTGGGTGGATTAGCGCATCGCGTGATGGTGAGCGACTTCGAGGGGAGGCCTTCGTCCAGCGGTGGATTGACCATGGCCGATGATGATAACGAAGAAGAGTCGATGACACGGTCAATATATTCACTTTTATTGGACACACACACAAAGGTTATACTTATTACGTACACCAACAATAACTGTACTCGGTTCATATTCTCGGTTCCTTTGGTAAAGTCACGTAAAAACATATACTCGCTTGTGTTGCGATCGAAACGTCGTGGTTTTTTTGCTTTTATTATTTTTAATTTATTTTAATTTAGAATTTTATTTTACTATGTTAATTATGGGTGTTTTTTGCTCTTATTATTATTATTATTATTATAAAATTGTAATTCGTATTTTAATAATTGGAATATTTTTTTTTACGTGACTTTACCGAAAGAACCAAGAATATTAATTCCTGCAGTCACGAAAGTTTTGAAGTCAAAATGTATACTCGGTTACAGCCCTGACGATCCACTGCTGGATGGACGCCTCTCCACGCCGTGTCGGCCGTTGGGGTTTGACCATACTTCACCACGCTGGTCTAGAATCGAACTGACGTCGCCGGGTTCATAGCGCAAGTTGCGCTCACCAACGCGCAAAGCCACCGCTCACTCCCCATCCCCCACTGCCCCTCCCCCCACCTTCATCCCCCCCCCCCATACTGCCCCTCCCCCCTTCCCCCCTCCCTCCTCCCCCCTCGGTCAATAAGTTGCCTATGGTCGATAAACTCACTTTTATTACCCATAAAAGGAGATCTGTATTTGGAAAATGTTTCCATCTCACTCCAATTATCTCGATGAACCCAATTTCTGTTCTAAGCCATGCGTGCCCTATGACGTTTCGAGAAATGGCCCTTTTGCAGAGCAGTCGTAACTCATATAGCAGAAACATTATTATCACACGGGAACAAAAAAAACTCACCACGGTCAGAGCGGAGCGCTGGCGCAGTGGAACCTTGCAATGCTCTATGACCCTGGCCACCTCAGTTCGATTCCTGAGCAGGGCTAACATCTGAACAGGCGCTGTACACCGCTTCAACAACTCGCCCTGATCAGCGTGGTGAAGTATGGTCAATACACCCCCCCCCCCACGACATAAATGCACACGGAGGCCTTCATCCAGCAGTGAATTGACACATTACTGGACATAATGGCTGATACCAGCACGGCTTTATAGAGTTGGCTGACGTTTCGGGCGATAACCTACGGTCAGATCACCCTGAACGCGGCCGACCTCGTCGGATTTTGTACTTGGGCTGCGACGTGGCCGGGAAATGGCAGTTCAGCAATTGGATTATTGAATCCATCTGTGCAGAGTTTTCATCATTTACTCCCCCCCCCCACCCCTCGTAAGTGTGGCGGGTTTTCTCCAAGATTTTATCCCCAACACGAATCCAAATGTCTCATTAATGGAATTGGCCAAATTTCCAAATATAGGGCGCTGCTGAAAATGAGTCTTGAGATTCAGTTTGGCTCTTCTGGGTACATAAAGAGACCATTATCATCATCATCATCATCATCCTCGTCGTCATCATTATCTTCTTCTTTCGCGTTGCAAGGTGAAATGTGCAAAGGTTATCGGTGGACATCGAGGTTATTAAGCCATTCGGTGTAGGCCCCCGTGAAGGCTTGGCACGCATATGTCCAGCAGTGGATTGACAAAACACGAGCCAAAATTTTATGAATGTTTTATTTTTGCCACTGAACAATCGTCGTGCGTTCTCTCTCACACTCAACCCGTCGGTCACGCACTTGTACAGCTATCCATGCACGTGGCCTTGGACCGGAGCTGGCAAAAGACGGCGCGTGGCCTGTGTATAATCGTTTGGAAGGAGTGGGGATATCAAGTTATCCACCCTTGTTAGCTGTATGAATAAATGGGCACCACTAAAGATGTGTACCCACAAACTCGCCCAGAGACCCATTAACTCACACACAGAGACTCATGAACTCACGCAGAGACCCACAGACTCACACAGGGAGCAGTAGTCTCACCCAGAGACCCGCAGACTCACACAGAGACCCGCAGACTCACACAGACACCCATAGACTCACACAGATACCCATAGACTCATCACACAGGGATCCATAGACTCGCACGGAAAACCCGTTAACTCACACAGAGACCCATACACTCACACAGTGGCCCATTAACTTACACAGAGACCCATATAACGGCACACTCACACGGAGACTCAGGCTCAGAGAGAGAGAGCCTTAGACTCAGTATCTCCCACCACCAGCTATTTGGTCTTCTCTTCCCCCCCGCCCTTGCACTCGCTCACTCATTCAGTAACAGCGCAGTAATACAGCACAGAGCTTTCTTTTAATTTTAATGGGGACCAAAGTCGTAGCATCAGACGAACAGAGCGAGAGAGAGAGAGAGAGCGCGCGCGCGATATTTTCCCGTCTGGTTGCATGTAGTCATGTAAACACATAGACAGATACTCACACACACACACATTTATACACCAACACACACACGCACTTGTGCGCACACATACAGACACACGAAGATCTTTACAGACACGCGCGCACACGTATACACAAGCAAAAACACACACACAAGCAAACACACACACACAAGCAAACACACACACACGTACTCACAATCACACACACGTACTCACAAGCACACACACAGGCACAGATGGGCGCACAACGCGCACAACGTGGTTATAGGTGAAGTAAACACAAACACGGCGTGTTTATGGCGTCTGCATGTGTGTGTGTGTGTGTTTGTCTTTGTTTGCCTGTCTTTGTCTTTGTGTGTTTGCGTATGTCCGGGTGTATGTATGTACTTAGTAGTGTGTGCACGCCTGTGTGTCTGTATATATATGTGTCTCTGTGTTTATGTATGTGTATCTGCATGTGTCGTTAATGTGTTCCTTTGTGTGTGCGCGCGCGTGTGTGTGTGCATCTCTATCAGCACGTGTGCATCTACGGGGTGTTTAGTTTGTGAGTGTGTCTGTGTGTAGGACTGTGTTTGGTGTGTAGGTTTAGGGGGTCTGTATGTGTCTGTATGTATGTATCGGTATGTGTGCGTGTGTGTGTGTCGACACACCAGTGACGATTATCTGAACTGGTGCTGGGCCTCCCCTAGGTCGACTCAGTCGGAAAAAATGAGTACCCGGTACGGTGTGTAAACATCGCAACTGGGGAGACAAATGCGGCCGGGCGTGGTGCTGGCCACCCACCCCCCTCGTGTACCGTGCCGGCCTTTACAGGTGCTCGCTCACAGCACTTGCCCCCAACAGTCTGTTAAGCCTATACGGGGGATCTTTGTCTTTGTGTACACACGTATATGACTGTGTGGAGTCGAGTGGTTCGATTCTCACTCACGACCAATAACAGCTACAGCGAATATCTGAACCGGTCCTGTATTCGAGTTGCCGTCTATTTAAGTAGGTATACGAATTCAATGTGGAATAACGTCTCATTTTCTTTTATTTACAACCTTAAATGTTGAGTGTGTTATTTAATACATATTTTCTCTGGAAATAAAATTATTAAGAGAGATAAACTCAGCATCAATAATCACGACGTAACGATGTTTTTTTTGCAACAAAAAAAAACGGACGATACGATTATCGGTAAACATTTTTTTATTTATCGTGCCATATATCGTAGTCGTGGAGACCTTTCGCGGCCACCCGAACGGTCTCCGCGAGTGTTGTGTATCAGTGGTGTAGCGATGGAGTGCGCAGGCAGTGCAACTACACCTAGGGGCCCGTGGGTTGGGGGAGCCGAGGCGCGTGTGTGTGTTTGTCTTTGTTGAGTCCGTGGGGAGCGGTGGTGGAGCGGTTAGCGCTACGCTGCGAGTCGAACCCGGCGAACCAGAGTTCGATTCTCGCTCACGGCCAACAACACCGGTGACGATTATCTGAACGGGTCCTGGGCCTCCTCTAGGTCGACTCAGCCTCAAATGTGTACCACTCGAGAGACAAAGGCGGCCAGGCGTGGTGCAGGATACCCACCCCCTCGTGTGCCGTGTCCGCCTTCGTAGGTGTTCGCTAACAGCACTTGCCCCAATAGTCTGTCCAGGCTATACGGGAGGACCTTTGTATTTATCACAATTCGCCATGAAATGAAATCATGAACGAATCATGAACGTCTTCACTCTATGTCTCGGAAATCGGGTGGTAAATCTGGTGATGATGGTGATGGTGGTGCTGGTAGTGATGGCATTGGTGACTGTGATGGTGGTGGTGGTGGTGGTGATTTGCGATGGTCATGTTTGTGGTGCTGGTAGTGATGGGGATGCTGATGCTGGTGGTAATTGTGGTGATAATCGCGGTAAAGTATCATTAGCGTGAATGCTGGTGATGGCCGTGTTGACCGTGGTGCCGTTGGTATAGCATGGGTATTGATGACAGTGAAGATGGTGACGACGATGATGATGAGACGGGGGACATGGGGAGGAAGGGAGACGTGATTAGGAGGGAAGGGGGTCTCAGAATGGGGGACTGAGCGGGCTCTAACGGAGAGCAGCAGGGAGACAGATGAGTAGGGCGTGGGGCGTGGTGGCGTGGACTCATCTGACGAACAGGATTGACGCGCGCGTGCGTCTGTGTACACGCACGTGCACGCGTGTGTGTGTGTGTGTGCTCGCGTGTCTTGGCGCGCGCGTGCGCGTGTGCGCGCGCTCAAGGGTAGAGGCAGTCTCGTGTGTCGAGGGTCAGGTAGACCTCCGCCTTGCACTGCAGAGTGGCCGGGAGCTCGGACAGGGGCTCGCAGCTCTGCAGATACGGGGTCACGTCCTTCACGCAGATGCCCTGCGCGGAGGGAGCGGCACGGGCACACGCACAGGCACGCACGCGGTACATACACGTGCAAACAAAGACCCACCCCCCCCCCGCGATAGCCTTAACGGACTGTTGGGGAAAGTGCTGTAAGCGAGGCCGACGCGACACCGCCTCCACAGGGGCGATGTGGACACTCATTTGAGGCTGAGTCGACCTAGGACCGTTTCAGATTATTGAGATCGTGTAGCACAGCGCACTGAGCGCTACACTACCGCTCCTGGCCATGTCCATATATAGCCACACTGGTATATATAGGTATATGCACGAGATACACGGACGTATATACATACAGGTACATACACACACGGGTTAATAGGTGCACACACACACACGGGTACATATATGACTACATATGCTTATATGTACCCCCGTGTAGCCTTAACAGACGATAGGGTCAAGTGCGGTTAGCGAGCACCTATGAAGGCCGGCACGGCACATGAGGGGGTGGGTGGCCAACACCACGCCCGGCCGCCTTTGCCTCCCCAGTGGCGATGTTTCATATCGCACCAGGTACTCATTCTGAGGCTGAGTCGACCTAGGGGAGGCCCAGGACCGGTTCAGATAATCATCACTGGTGTTGGCCGTGAGCGGGAATCAAGCCCGGGTCGCCGGGTCTGTAGCGCAGCGCGTTAACCACTACACTACCGCTCCCCATATATACACACACGGACACATACAGGGACATACACGAGCACACGTATACGCACACGGCTACGTACACAGGCGCATGTACGTATACACACAGGCACAAGCAGACATCCATTAGGCTCTGTGTTTTCACATGCCAGTTAATTAAATACATCAATATACACGTTTAGCCCATGGGCCTATTGGCTCTGCAGACGTGTGTATGTTGAACTTCTTTCGCACCGTACGTAAGGCAACGGCGCTGATCGGAGGCCAACATTAACCGGCAGCGCGGTTTGTTTAACCCGAAACCAAACCGCTTTTAAGCCTCTGGGTCTCATCAGCCTTGTGGAACTGCCTGTCAGCGGATCTGAGGGCTTCGCAATCATTAAGCAATCTTAAGTTAAATCTAAAAAGTTACCTTTTAAAACTTGCTTTTACTTCAGATTATTTTATAGTGTTAGATTTTTTTGATATGCCTTCGATAGCAATTTATTATAATGCAATTTAGTTTTGTATGGAAATAGCTTGTATTGTTCTTGCGATGAAGTCTTTTCACAATGTTTTCGTTTATCTGCAGAGCACTTTGAATTGCATCTTTTGCACGAAATAGTGCTCTAGAAATAAAGACACCTGTGACGCACCTGTATGAACCGACCCACGCTTGTACACACCGACGCACATATGTGCACACATTTATACACACCTATCCACACCTGTACCCACACCTGTACACACCGTTCCACGGCTGTACGTATGTATGGTGAACTTCTTTCGCGCCGTACGTAGCCAACCGTGCTAATCGGAGGTGCGGGGGAAGGATAACGAACTAAACACAAAAGGCAGTTATTTTTTTAAACACGTGTACACACCGACCCACGCCTGTCAACACACGTGTACACAGCGACCCATGCCTGCATGCACACACACACTCGCACACACACACTCGCACACACACCTGTACACACCGACCCACGCCTGCACACACACACACCTGCACACACACACCTCTACACAGCGACCCACGCTTTTAAACACACGCCTGTACACACACACCTGTACACAGCGACCCACGCCTGCACACACACACACCTGTACACACACACACCTGTACACACACACACACCTGTACACACACTCCTGTACACGCCGACCCACGTCCTGCACACACACACACCTGTACACACTCTCACACACACACGCCTGTACACACCGACCCACACCTGTACACACACACACCTGTACACACGCGCCTGCTCACACACACACACACACCTGCACACACACACACACCTGTACACACACTCTCACACACACGCACCGTGCCGCGCCCAGCGCTGCCCACGCGCTTCGGATGCTGCTGCTGCTGCATCAGCACGGGCAGCAGGAGGTTGCGCATCAGCTCCACGCCGTCAGCGTCCGCGATGCCCCGAGCCGCCACCACCGCCGCCGCCGCCGTCTCCTCGTCGTCGTCGGGCACCGCAGCCGCCGCCTTCCCGGCCGCGGGACCCGCTCCGTCTCTCGCTTCGCCGTCCGCGGGGAGCAGCGAGCGGCGCGCGAACGGCGAGCGACGGATGCCGGAGAGGAGCCCCGAGGCGCGTCCCACTGAGTAGTAGCTGGGACCCGTGGCCTGCTTGTACCACGCCTCGGCCGGGTCGGCCACCAGCGTGGCCAGCACCAGGCAGGCGAGGGTGGCCGCTGCGCTAGCAGGTTTCATGGTGTTTCGAGAGATGATGCCGATGGTAGGGTGGTGGTGGTGGTGGTGGTGGCGGTGCTGATCTCTGTCAGTGGTTGGTGCGAAGTGCTGTGAGCCCCGTGCCTTATAAAGGGGGATTTGAGAAGGAGGGTTGACGTCATGGGCGAGATTGTGAGGTGGGCACGGTGCTCGCCCGCCTACCTCCTCCTCATCTTCCTACATTGCTCATCATCATCCTCCTCCTCCTAATCCTACCTCAAAGCCCCCCCCCCACGCTCCCAATCACTTTAACTTAATTCTCAACATCGTCAGACTCATCCAAGTACATCATCGTCGTCCTACTCACCATCATCATCGGCATCATTTCCAGCTCATACCTCGCTACTTTCTTTCTCAACCCTCATCCTCCTACTCGTACACCAACTCCCTCCTCCTCCTCCACCTCATCATCATCATCATCAACTTCATCTCCCGTCAGCTCCCCCATCAACTTCGTCTCGAGCTTTGCACCTTGCACGCAGCTTTAGTGGACAGCGGGATACGTTTGATTCGCTTCAATCATTCAATTACCCCGTCATTTAAAAAACACACAACAGACGATACTCTTAGGTTTTTTTCGGTAAAGTAACGTAGGGAAATAAATAAATAAATAATAGGAATGATACAAATGCTAATAAAATATTAAATATTAAAATAATAATTATTATTTTATTTTTATTATAATTTTTTAAAAATCATTTTTATAATTTATTGAAATTTTTTCCTACGTGACTTTACCGAAAAAACCTAAGAGTATGAATCCTTGCAGTCACGAAAGCTTCAAATCTAGAACACAACAGACCCTGAGTTTACGGGATGTGCAAGTGTCTACAGATGAAGTGTCGCGTGCCGGAGCACCGGGTCTCGATCCACTGCTGGATGGAGGCCCCCTCACGCAGTGTCCATTGATATCTGTGTCTCGATCCACTACTGGATGAGGGCCCCCTCACGCTGTGTCCATTGATATCTGTGTCTCGATCCACAGCTAGATGAAGGCCCCCTCACGCAGTGTCCATTGATATCTGTGTCTCGATCCACAGCTGGATGAAGGCCCCCTCACGCAGTGTTCATTGATATCTGTGTCTCGATCCACAGCTGGATGAAGGCCCCCTTACGCAGTGTCCATTGATATCTGTGTCTCACTCCACAGCTGGATGAGGGCCCCCTCACGCAGTGTCCATTGATATCTGTGTCTCGATCCACTGCTGGATGAAGGCCCCCTCACGCAGTGTCCATTGATATCTGTGTCTCACTCCACAGCTGGATGAAGGCCCCCTCACGCAGTGTCCATTGATATCTG
>CM025652.2:2891821-2917193 GCA_014621495.2 Entosphenus tridentatus
GTCCGAGTTTTACACGCGCGTGACGTCACACGGGCGTGACGTCACACACGCGTTACGTCCCACCCGCGTGACGTCCCACGCGCGTGACTTCCCACGCGCGTGACGTCACACGCGTGTGACGTGCGCGTGACTTACCACTTGGACAATGGTCATTATTAAACCCGGTGGATGGGTGTTGCAGAGGTTAGCGCACTGCACTCTGGGTACAATTTATTAGCGTTTTGCCCGGATTATAAGACGCACGGTTTCCCATAGTGTATGAAAGCAAAAGTTGGGGACGCGTCTTATAATCCGGTAGTTGTGTGTATGTGTGTGCGAGACCACATTTGCAGAACTTTATTGACACCGGGTATAAGTTTTGGGTTGTCTCTTACTTTCCGGAGCGTCTTGTGATCCGAATAATATGCGGTAATTCGTTTTCGAATTATGAACAGACACACACATAAGAAAATCTGATAAAAGCGGAGGGGCGGGAGAGGCTGGGGGGGGGGGGGCAGTGCAGGGAGAATGAACAAGTCGATAATTAATTAATTCTACCTATCTCCCTTCGTATAATCTTATCTCTCGCCCCCACTCCTTGAGGTGAGGGTCGGGAGAGGCGGCAGAGGTGGTTGGTTTGGCGCAAATTTCAATAAGGAGTGGGGTTTCCTCCAACAGTGGAAAGAGAATGTGTAACAGACATCTATTGTGAGAAATAAGAGTAGGTTTGACCCTTTCCGGCAATAAAACCGGTGTTAAGATGTTCAATCACCAAATAGAAACCTCAATTTAAAGCTTTCGTGACTGCAGGGATTCATCTTCTTGGTTCTTTCGGTAAAGTCACGTAGACGGCTGCTTGCGTTGTGGCCGAAACGTCGTGAGAATTATTTTATTATTTTATTACTTCCCTTCTACGTGACTTTACCGAAAGAACCAAGAAGATAAATCCATGCAGTCACGAAAGCTTTAAATCGAAAAAATAAAAATTAAACATAATAAAAATAAAACATAATAATAAACCTGCTACGCATTTCACAAGTAGTACTAATCGCATATCTGCATTTCCCATAAATATGCTAAATTCCTCTTGATATGCAAATTATTTTGTCAAGACGCTCTTCGCCCCTCCATCCCAGCATAAATAGTCGCTCCAAGCCTGGGGCGTGCCATTCAGACTCTGTCTCCTTGACAGACCTGTTCTCCACCTGAAGACGGCTGCTTGCGTTGTGGCCGAAACGTCGTGAGAATTATTTTCTTAAGTTTTATTTTTATTATTTTATTTCTACGTGACTTTACCGAAACAACCAAGAAGAGAAATATAAACCTTTTTTGCAAGGATTCAAGTCTGCATTAGCCGCACAAAGTACTTGTGGTGAACATGCAAAGAAACATGTTCTGATCAGAAAATGATGCATTGTCCTTGAGACTGACGGGCCTGCATCAGACATCCTTTCTCATGGCGTTCTCTCAACAGCGTCAGACCACAGGACGCCAAAAGGCGAACAGCACAAAGACAATGCACGCAGCAGAGCGTTCATAGCTCGGGGTGAGCAGCGATCATCTCCCTTCGTATCATCCGTCGCGGTCGCTGTCCCACCGCTTACTTTAACATTGGCTGCTGACATTTGGGCTACGTCCATTTAAAACCTTTATGAACAGTTTCTATTGAAATTCTTGGTTCTTTCGGTAAAGTCACGTAGAAGGGAAACAATAAAATAATAAAAATAATACAAATATAAAACAATAAAATGCTCACGACGTTTCGACTGCAACACAAGCAATCAGAATTTTTTATTGTTTTATATTAATATTATTTTATTAATTCCCTTCTACGTGACGTTACCGAAAGACCCAAAGAATATGAATCCCTGCAGTCACGAAAGCTTTAAATCAAAACAGTTTGTCTTTAGAAGCTACCCCCCCCCCCCCTTTTCCTGATGACGAACGCTTGTGTTGCGATCGAAACGTAGTTTTTTGTTATTTTCTTTTGAACCTATCTACGTAACTTTATCGAAAGACCCAAAGAATATGAATTCCTGCAGTCACGAAAGCTTTAAGTCAAGGGCTAACCACCTGTTGTATTGCCAGAAAAGGTAAAAAACACTTCTTATGTTTCATACCTTGATACTGGCAAAAAAAGGTCCCATGATCAAGACATCTATTTTCACGTCCCGTCCACACCACGCTTCAACCGCCACTCATTTACACACAAAGTGCTCGTCACAAATGAACCACGATACCTTGGCTGATCTCGTCAAGGAGCATAAACCACCAGCAGGCGAACTCCGGTCATCAGCACAGCAGCAGCAACAGCAGCGGCGGCTTTTGGTTGCTGCCCATTAAACACAGACGGCGATCACCGCGTCGCGGCGGTTTCAGATGCGCTTCTGCGGCCGTCTGGAACGCTCTTCTTTCCCGATATTAGGAAGCCGCTGGAGCTATGCACGTTTAAATCTGCATTGAAAACTCGTTTCTATTAGAACTGCCTTTTGTGTTTTAGTTTGATGTCCTTTCCCCCGCACCTCCGATTAGCACGGTTGGCTACGTGCGGTGCAAACGAAGTTCAACATACACGCATACACGACGACGGTACGGATTGTGAGAATTTGTCCAAGCCGAAGTGGGTGAATCTTGAAATTGGGGACCATCAATGGGGCTCTGGCACGGCCATTATGAAGCATTTGGGACACACCCAGACCACGATCTCAGCAGTACCGACTCAGTGTGTCTCCGACACGGCCACCATTAACTCCCTGAGAGAACGACACTTAGACGCAAAGCTCAAACCCATGCAGATGATCACTAAACTATAAACTTTTATTTTATTTTACCAGGTAAGGGCAACGAAGTGGCTTATCGTGTGCAAATTTACAGCAGCCAAATACTCTCAGCACACGTTCCTCAATGTGGAGGGGGAAAACTCCACACGACCACGGGGTGAAAGAGACACCGCAAACTCCAAATATACAGCAGCAGGCGTCAGGGTCGGGATCGAACCCACCGCCTCCTGTATACCAGGCGAAGTAGTTAACATCTCTTAGCTACCGTGATGATGATGATGATGATGAGAGATAGAGACACGCAAACTCCAAATATACAGCAGCAGGCGTCAGGGTCGGGATCGAACCCACGACCTCGTGCATAACAAGCGAGGTAGTTAACATCTACTAGCCACCGTGATGATGAGAGAGACACGCAAACTCCAAATATACAGCAGCAGGCGTCAGGGTGGAAATCGAACCCACGACCTCGTGTATAGCAAGCGAGGTAGTTAACATCTACTAGCCACCATAGGGGCCCCATTATGACGACCCCCCCCCCCAGACAGAGACACCCAGATTCAGGGCTTGAACCCATGTTCTCAATGTTGTCGGGCTCAATGTCTCCGTCACGGCCATTATGAATCACCCCCCAACTCCCCCCCCAGTAATTTGACGTCACGCATGCGCTCAGTGAGTTCACGCCAACTCGCGGCCCACGCGCCTCTCCGCGAGAGAGATGACAGAGCGCGATTTTAATCATCGCTTAAATATCTCATCACGGGAGGGGTGGTAGCGTGGGGGGGGAGGGGGGTGGAGGACGCGGGCGGGGGGCTCAAGCGTGGGATGTGCCAGGAGGTGGGGGTCGAGGGGGTTTCGGGCCCTAGCCGGACCATTTTAATTGCGTCAATCAATCAATTATCGCGTCAATTGGGGGAGGCGGGGGGGGGAGTGGAGCCGCGTGAACTTTCTGCGGCTCGCAAGCCGTAGGAGGGAGCGACATTCAGCCCCGAGTCGGCACGCGATGCAGCCGCCGCCGATGCTGCCAGCGACTCTTCGTGCGCAAGTGGGGAAAGGAGGAGAGAGGGGGGGGATGGGGATTTCAGATGCGTTTTGCATCCTTTAGCGCCCCGGTGTTCCAATCCATCGCCCGGTGAATGGTTGCCGAAGGCGTGTCGGTCACGCGTCTCGATTTATAAACGAAAATAAACGAAGCGATTGTTTATTTCATCAGGGAAGGCACCACTGAGCTGGATGAACCTCAAGGCGTGGTCACCCGGGGTATCATAGTACCCCGGCTCTCGCATCATGTCCGTGATGCAGTCGATTTTAGTCTGTTGATGATCGGCGATGCGGCAATCGACTCATCTCGACGAGCTGTGCACGACGCACCACCACGGTGCGTACCGCGTTCAGAGTTTTGGCACCGATTTCGGATTGATTGGTACCCAAGTTGCGGAGTGAAGTACACCCCTGTAGAAAAATAGTGTCCCAGAAATAAAATATTTAATTGCCTCGATCATTTTGTATGATTTGGTGCCCCGAGGTACCGTCAGAAGGATCATGTGCAGCTCTTTTTCAGAAGCGACCTGCCCACAAATGAGAGCGCAACGAAGTGGCTTCATGATCATCACGTAGAAATGCAAAGCGGCCAAATGCTCCGATTCGAAATGTGGAGGGAAAAACCCGGACGACCCGGAGAAAAATCCACGCGACCACGGGGAGAGAGAAAGAGACAGACACGAAAACTACAAAAAATAAAAATCCGACAGGGTTGGGATCGAACCGACGACCTCTTGCATACCAGGCGAGGTAGTTAACATCTCGCCACCGTGCGCACCCCCACGTGACGCAGTTTTTTTATGGCCAAATACATTGGCTGTCCTTTCCACCACTTGAATTTGCTTTCGCAAACGAGACTCCTCCATCCTGGTCTCTCGAGTTCTGCTCCGGTTCAACAAATGCCAACTCGAAACTGTTATTTCCTTTCGGACCCTAACCCGTTTGACCATACTTCACCACGCTGGTCAGAGGGCGCGGTCGACGGAATTGTGCGCGACCAGAACCGCTTGTTCGTATAGCGATCGCCACCGATGGCGAGCCGTGGCCCGTAATCGAACTCGGGTTGCCCGGCTTCACAGATCGCATCGCGGCTGGCTTGGCTATCCATCGCTTCGCCTCCCACCCTCCCCTCACCCCCCCCGTCCACCACCCCTTCGCTGTTAACTGCACACACAAGCACAACCCGAACACCTCCGTCTCGGCCTCGCTGTCTCTTAAATACCGGAATTATTTTGAACATTAAAAAAACAATAACGACAAAAAAATAACCCTCCTGTCCCCAACGTTCACAATGACACCGGCATCATTCCCTTTGCGCGGAGGTGAGATTCGCGTGGACGGTGGTGTATAGAGCAACTCGGATTAGCACGGTTGGCTACGTACGGTGCGAAAGAGGTTCAACGTACGTACGTTCGAGTGTCGCTGAGCAAAGCAAAGCGAGCGAACGCCGCTGGCAACCCGAGCGGTTGGAGAGGCTCCCCGTCTTCGTGAAACGCTCGGGGCGGATGGGGAGTGGGGTGGGTCTCATCTCAGTAGCTTAAGTTATCCGGGAGGGATCTGATGCGCTATGAAGCTCTACAGCTCCTTTCTCGTCTCGCATCTTTTAAGTTTGTGTCACCCACCACCCACAACCAACCACCACCAACCACCACCACCCTCCCCACTATTGCACCGCCATTGCCACCACCACCATCCTCCTCCCCACTTTTGCACCACCACCAACCTCCCCACTTTTGCACCACCACCACCCTCCCCACTATTGCACCACCACCACCACCCTCCCCACTATTGCACCACCACCACCCTCCCCACTTTTGCACCACCACCACCCTCCCCACTTTTGCACCACCACCACCACCCTCCCCACTTTTGCACCACCACCACCCTCCCCACTTTTGCACCACCACCACCCTCCCCACTTCTGCACCACCACCACCCTCTCCACTTTTGCACCACCACCACCCTCCCCACTTTTGCACCACCACCACCACCCTCCCCACTATTGCACCACCACCACTCTCCTCTTCTTCCTACGCCCCACACCCCCTGTACGTGTATATCAGATTTAAAATGAAATTATTTTTTTGTGTCAATAAAAAAAACCCAAGGCTGTCAAGAAGTAATTAGATAATGGTCTCAAGAAGGGAACTGCTGCAAAAAGAAAAACGAGGAGAGAGCGAAAGGACAGCACCCCACCCCTCACCCCCTCCCCCGGAGTGTGTAATTGGCAGGGTGTCGAACGCAACGCGCAGTAATGGATGTTGTGATATTTGAGACGCTGCGAAGAGACGACCCCATCACCCGTGGTGGGTGGCTGGGGGGGGGAAAGGTGAATTTGTGGGGGTCCACGGTTACTTGGCGCACGCCATGCATGGAAGAGTGGCGGCGCAGCGGTTAAGACGCCACGTGCCGAGTTCGATTCCCGGACGCGGCCGGCATCTGAAGCTGGTCCCCTTGCTCCTTGCCCGACACCGCCAACCCGGACTGGTCAGCGCACGGCCCACTCACCTCAACGCCAAAGCGGCGTTTGGAAGCTTTCGTTTCCCCCCCAACGCTGGTGGCGCTGAGTTGGCACGTGGTCAACTCGACCCGAAAGGAGCCGTTTAAAACACCAGCGCTGGGGAGACAAAGGCGGCCTGGCACGGTGCTCCGTTCACACCCACCAGGCTTGCCGCGCCGCACTGCTCGCTTCACGGTGGTTCGCGCACCGTGCTACGAAACTCGGCGAGCTGAGTTCGACTCCCAGCCAGGGTCAACGTCAGCGGCGCTTTATCCGAGTCTGTCTCGCGGCTGTCGTGCGCGACGCGTTGACAGCGTCGCGGTTCACCGCGGAACTCGGCGACCTGGGCTTGATTTCGTGACCAGAACAAGATCGATGACCGAACACCCCCCCCCTGGGTTCGGAGTTTTCATTAATGACTGCCACTGACAAGCTTTAGTTTTGAAAGCCCTTAAGGGACGGATGAAGATAACTAGGGACCTGGGAGATTAAACAGAATATACGTGAATTGTCTTACGTTATTTTAATATTTTGTATTGGACTATTTCGTAATGTGGCGATTTATTTTTGTTGACTCAATGGTTGTTATACCTGGTCAAATGAAGGTGAAATACAATTAAGAAAAATTCCCAACTTGAACTGCTAACACTGCTGCTTCATCCAGCAGTGGACTGCCGAAGGTTGTTTGTATGTACCAAAGCCGTGCATGTAACGAGTCTGCATGGAATAACTCGGGGGGGGGGGGGGGGGTCCTTTTAACGACGGAGAAGGATTCTTCAATTTGTAACTTCTCAAGTCACCCACAAAGTATGCGTGAGATCGGGTGAGAGAAAAAGACTGCTTTATCGTTCGTCGCCAACGTCACGTTTAAACGGGGCGAACGAGATCGGACAAACGAGAGCGAAACGGAGGAACAAAATCATTGCATACGCACGGATTACGTAACGCTTCCCAACGTGCACGTGTTCTCGGACGTACTTAATCATTTGTAATAACGATGCCCAAGCTGCACTAAGAGGCGAGGTCGAATATGGTGTCTTTGCCTCGGCCGAAAAGGCGCTTATCCATTTAGCGCTGGTTTTTGTCGCCACCCGTTGCTCAATGTGGTCGGTTTTCTAGAGTACAAGTTCCTAACAGCAACTCAACTTTACACAATAATTTCACTTACATTTGGTCATCTGTACAAAGGCTTTCGTGACCCCACGTGTGTATGTGGTGAATTTCTTTCGCACCGTACGTAGCCAACCGTGGTCATCTTTAAAAGCAGTTTCAAAAAAATTCGTTTTCAATCGAGATTCAAAAGTGCAACGCTCCTACAGAGCTGAGGCATTGCCGCTTCAAATTTCAGTTATAACAGCATGAAAAACAAAAACGACGTGAACGAGACTGTGAATCGTGACAATCGCCAAACTGCCAGCCTCGTGCGGATTGTGGTTAACGCCATGAGCCTGAACACAAGGTTAAACGCGGTGGGGTTTTTTGTGCATTTATTGGTGACCAGGCTGAAGACTCTCCACCTCGCGACACACAGGAACCCAGTTGAACACCATGGGCGGCTGAAACCCGGGTTCAAACCTGGGACCCTCAACGGTGGCTCTGACCCCTGCAGCTCCATCCTCAACTTGAAATCTCCCAACGACGAATCGCCCCAGGTGTTAACACCCCAACGCGTTCAAATCCCGATCGTGGCGTTTCTAAACATAAAATAAATAAACACCTTCCCACGGAGCATCGTAGGGGTGGGTGGGGGTCATTCTCATGCTCCCGTCCGGCGACCCCCCCCCCCCACCAGACACGGCCACGAGAGGCCGCCAGAGGTCAGCGCGCGTCACCGCGTGCCGTGGCCGCGGCCGCCTCCCTCTGCGCCTTCAGGTGGCGGTAAGCGCGCACCACTCGCTCACGCTCCTCCTCCACGATCCGCTGGCGGGCCATGGAGGGCTTGGGTGCCACAGTCCCGCCCGCACCGCTCGTGCTGCTCGCGCCGCCGGGCCCCTCCGTGGGGACCATCAGTGACCGCAACAGCAGCTTTTTCTCGCCAGCCTGGAGGGGGGGGGGGGTTGAAGGTCGGCGCTCGTCAGGCAACGCGCCGCAGGGAAAGCGCCGGCGGCGTCAGTGACGACGTGCACCGATCCGTCGTCGGTTGAAGGTCGATTGGTTTATGCGGTTCATGCGGCACGGCGAGACCGCAGGGTCGCAGAAAATCAGGTGCGCGACAGTCGTCGGATGCATTGTGCGAAATAACGTTGTGTGCGTGCGTGTCCGTGCATGCGTGCGTGCGCGTGCGTGTCCGTGCGTGTGCGTGCGTGTGCGTGCGTGCTTGTCGGTCCGTGCGTGCGCGTGCGTGCGTGCGTGCGCGTGCGTGCGTGTCCGTGCATGCGTGCGTGTCCGTGCGTGTGCGTGTGCGTGTCCGTGCGTGCGTGCGTGCGCGTGCTACCTTGCTCTGGGCCGGACACTTCCGTGGTTTGGCCGTGAGACTCGGAGGCTCCATGACGACCTCCCCGAACCGGACGGGATCTGCAAACGACGACACGGCCCGCCCAAGGCTCAAGACTCCCACTGCCGGGAACGGCGCGGCAATACAGGGCGATCCGTGGACAGATACCCCGCTGGTTTCTACCCGCAGCGGCTCATGTGCTGCGTGTGATTGATTTCGGGAGCCATCCGTGCCCGCACGGTGTTGTTATTCACGAATGGCGGGAAATGCGTCAAAGCTTTGAAAATAAGATGTTGTTTTCCTTGTAATAATGTTCACGTGCTATTTGAGTGGGGTATCTACAAAACGATCGGCACCTGTGTACTTGGCCATCTCTTGCAGCTTCTCTTGTTTTTTCCGGCGCTTGTTAACGAACTTGCCGAGCTTCTTCTGGTTGTACCTGCGACGCCGACAAGAGCGCGTTACTTATACGTGCGGGGAAGTATTTTTTTTCAACAAAGCGGATGTAACTCACGCGCAGACGTGCACGGACGCACGCACTGACCTGAGCTTGGCCTCTGACTTGACCGAGATCTTGGCGCCCTCATCCCCTCCCCCCGAGCCTGATCCGCCACCCCCCTCCACCACGCGTCCACGCTTGTCCATCTTCACGTTCACCTCCGGTTGGCGGTCCGGCATGGCCCGGCAAACGTCCCTCACCTGTGCAACGCACACGCCAAACGTACACGGCGCTCACCGACACGGCCATCACCACGCACACACACGGCGGCACTCACCCATCGATGACACACCGCACGCCCCTCACTTACACGGCACACCACACGGAAACAGCCTCGCATCCGCTTGACGCTCGCACCTACTGCTCGACACAAAACAAAGATCCCCGTATAGCCTTGACAGACTGTTGGGGCAAGTGCTGCTAGCGAGCACTTGTGAAGGCCGGCACGGCCCATGAGGGAGGACGGGTGGCCAGCCCCACGCCCGCACATGTGCAGATGCCTAGCACAACCCCTGCTCCCAATTCAGTTTCATTTATTAGGTGTAGCCCTGTGAGCCATTCGGCTCTTGAATCGGGTGCAACTGCAACAAACAAAAAAACTAAAACATGATCAAGAAAACATCTTAAAGTGACTACGCGCAAACATAAAAATCCAGAAAAAAACTGCAAAGTCTTCCAGAAAGAAAAAAAGCACCGTACACCAACGCTGTGCAAAAAATCCCAGTGGGATGCAAGTCAAACAACAACAACCAAAAGACAAATTAGATTAAAGCCATCATTCAAACTCCGTACTACAACAAACAAACATGGCCAAACCAAAACACTTTTCGAAATCACCAAAATAAAGCCATAAGCAATGTAACAGTGATCATAGGAACTGTGACCGACATTTCACAAAACCCCATCCCTCCAAGGGCCCCCCACCCGCCTCCCCCACCTGCTCGGCGGCACAGTTCATGCGCCACACGAAGGTGCTCTCCGACTCTCCCCGGCGCCGGCGGAAGCGCGGCACGGCCGGCTCCCCCGTGACGGCCGTGCCCCGGGTCGGCTGCGCGCCAGCCTCCACGTGCGTCCCCATGAGGCCCACGCGGGCGTCTGCGTGCAACACGACAAGGCGGCGTTGGCGACGGCGGGCGGTCGGTGACCGCGCGGGAACGGCACGAACCGGAAGCGCGTGGGAGAGTTCCGCGGCGCGACAGCGATCGCCCACTCCGCGGAGTGCCAAAAGAGGGCAGTCGGTGCTGCACCGTGCAGTTCGGTGCCATGGGGATTCGTGAAGGAGGGCGGTTAACACCGTTTTGGACGTAGCTTTCAGGCGCTCGTGTGGGTAATTGCCAGGAAAATCACGAAGCGAGAAAGTGCACGGCGAGCGGGGAAATCGGTGCCCTCTTTTGTGTGGTTCAGAGGTCACTTAAACCGATCTCAAGAGATTAGGTTTGTGATATTAGCTTAAAACCCGCGGGCCGTTCTTTAAGACGTAGGGGCGCGCGGCTCTGCGAGAGATCCGAGTGGATGCTGCTCTGACTCGCGACAAAATCGGGATAAAATTGGGGGGAGAAATTTCCACGCGAAAAGGACAGACGCGGCACATCAATGAGACCTTCAGCCACATCAGGGGGCAAGGCTGATCAGGTAACGCTGCCTTCTCTAATCACGCGGTAATAAAATCATTACTGCCGAGATTAAAGCTCCGTGCCATCGAGCCACGGCGAGGAAATCATCGCCCGACCACGCAGTCCCGAAGGACTGAAACCTCAGCCCATCCAACTACCACTCACTGCCAAGTATTTAGAACGTTAATCAAATTATGCCCCCCCCCGCCTGCCTCCGCTGCCCCCCATCTTGTTAGCGAGCCCTGCCACTCATCGTTAGAGAGGCCTTGCAAATTACTCGATTCAGATTTTTAAGGGAAAAAGTTCAGACGACTTTGGCAGTTGCACGATATCAGATGCTCTTTTAAAGATGTGAGTCATTGACAGACTGATGATGATGATGAGACTTTTCTTCTACTTGAGTGCAATGGGCAAACCAATTATGAGTTCTGTCATTCGTAGATAAATCATTTTTTTACCCTTACGGATAACGAAGAAATGCTCAGGAAACACCACGTGGTTGTACGCACTTGAACCAATGGACTTATTTTCATCCACGCTGGGATGGCGATGATGCATTCACTTCCGTGTATGCGTCAAACCGTCGACTTGCTCCGTAAAAAACTAAGCAAAATTCATAAACGCTACAGATAATTACCTTCACAATGACAGACCTTCTGTATCGTTAGTTTTCAGTCACACTTTGGACTGAGTTTTTCCTAATTAGCGGAAATGGCCACAACACCAAACTAAACCGTTCTGTGGCGAAGCTTAATAGCAAACCCAGGATGCCCTGCGTGTCAAGAAAACACTGGAACAGGCTTAACGATCAACACATTTGTATCCACTTGCATTGGCGACCGTTGGAATATTCTGTCCAAGTTTGAATGCAACCCTGTGGTCCAGCTGTGCTAGGGGTTTGCACAGGGAGGGGGGCGGCACACCGAGCATGCGGTGACGACACTTATCACAACGGTTCCTATTCCTCTTCCGCTACGATGTGTCCGTACTCTTTGGTTTTTTCGGTAACATTACCGAAAAACCATAGAGTATGAATCCTTGCAGTCACGAAAACTTCAAATCTAGGATGTGTCCGTAGTTTAGGACGAATGGGATTCACACCGGGTCTTCTCAACACTTCCATTTTGACGACCGAGCATCTACTGCCTGATCGCGGCAGCCCTGCCGAGAAAACCCAGCGGCCGGCGCAAGGTGGGGAATATTCAAGGCGGGGGGGGTTCTCACCATGTTTGTTGCGGTTGTGTCGCTTGTCCTTCATGCGCCGCTGGTTCTCCATGATCTCCCGCAGCTTCGCGGGGATGCCCTGCTCGTCCACGAAGCACGGGGCCCGCGTCTTCTTCCCGCAACCGCCCCTGCTTCACCGCGGTCGATCGCGAGGATTTACAGAACACAGAGGGAGAAGGAAAGATCACACGTGTATGCTTTTTCCTCAGAAACACCATTGTTTTCAGGACGGTCCTGCTACAATTGGGATGTTTGGCCGATTCAATTCATAACTGTTTGATTTCACGTGGGAGGGAACTGGAGTTCCCGGAGAAAACTCACCACGCTCGTGAGGAGACAATGCTCAAAATCTCCGCACAGATATACGGGCAGTCCCCGACTTAAGAATGGGTTGTGTGTGTTGATCTTCTTTCGCACCGTACATAGCCAACCATGTTAATCGTTCCGGAGACCCGTAAGTTGGAACACAATAATGTACCGTATTTAAATGCACAGTCAGTGTTACAAAGTGTGTTAAGGTTCAACAACAAAAAAGGGAAGAAATTGTTAAACATTGCACATTTGCACGTAGCACTGTAAATAGTTCCGCGGTTCAGTTCGTAAGCCGGATGGTTAATTAAAGAAAAATACATGGAAGCTCGTTCATAAGTGTTGATGCGTGTAAGTCGGGCCGTTTGTAAGTTGGGGACTGCCTGCATTGAATAATTATCCACCGCTCTTGCCGATTGATGATAAAGCCGACGTCATAACCACCACCCGAATCATTACCATCGTTAAATTCATCAAGGGCAGCGTGGGTTTGGGACATTCATCACCACCATCATAATCAGCGGCAGGAACATTGGAGATTATTCACCGACGGATGCAGATGGGTCACTTACCCATAATCTTCATACACAATAACCTGAGCACATATTATCAGCTTAAATCGGGAGACATGTTGTCGCTTAATAATAATTCACAGTTTGTTAATCACTGCCGGATAAAGGGCCTCCCCACGTCTTTCGGTCATGGGGAGTTGTCGACCATATTTCACAACGCGGGTCCGTGCAGGTTGGGAAACGGGGTGACCTAGACCGGTTTAGACATAATTAACCACCCACGTTAGCCGTGTACTGGGAAGCGAACGCATGTGAAACCAGGTTCATGGCGCAGTGCGATAACGACTGCATCATCGCTCCACCTGGCATTTTACTGTTGGCCCCGGATAAATGAAGGCAATTCCACATCACAGCTACCTCTATTTAAGGAACGAAACAGGACGAGGACTTCTCCACAAATCTGTCTGTCGCCTGATGAAGCGAGTTGTAATTACTGGCGAAACGTCGTACTCAGGTTGTAAATGTCGTTGCTTTGCTCTCCCAACACACCGGTGTGCTGTACTAGTGACAAATTGGCACGTTCTGTTTACGTGACAAACATTACTAATTGGTTGTGTCGGGTGTTGGCGGGTTTAACGACACATTTATATATTTATACGCGATCTAACCCAAAAAAAAAACCTGTATGGAGGCAATTCCACATTCGTACGGCAGGGGCCAGTATGAAATTGGACAATTTAATATTGCACGGGGGAGGGGGGGGTCCTGGGACCGCTGCGGACCCAAAAGCTTTCCAAGGACCCCCCCCGCCGAATGATGCTTAGGGCCCCCCCCTAAACTGGTATAAAAAAAATACCCCGGCACCACCACCACGTCGCCCCACTCACTTGTTTATAATGTCCTTCTTGGGTCCGCTGTGGGACGTGTCGACGCTTCTGTCCTTGTACCTCCCCATGCTTGCACCGCGCGAGGCAGGAGGAGAACGCTACGAAGAGCGAACGTCAACGGCGGCTGAAATGAAGCGTGGATTTGGCCGCCACAAGGGTAGGGCGAGAGAACGCGCTCAAGACGAAGGCCGACACAGGCCCGCCGAGATGCGGCGAGGGTCGGTTTCTTGTGCGGACGCGATCGTAGCAATCACTCTGCCGTGACGGACGGCTACGGCGTGGGGGGGGGAGGAGGAAGGGAAGAGGCCTTCATCCAGCAGTGGAGAGATAAACCTCCGCCGCTGCTGCTGCTGTTACCGATGGTGAAGAACTGGCGCGGGCAGTGCAAATCAGCGGGCCATGCCGTCGCTCATGGGCGCCGCCATGCTGCGATGGCCACGTGACACGGAAACCGTTGAGGGGGGGAGGGGCGGGTCGCCGCCATCTTGCTAGAGGAAGAGAGCAGCCATCTTGCTAGGGGACAGCCGCTTTCTCCCCCATTGACATTTGTTCAACAATTTAATTCAGATTCTGGCGTGAAGTACACTCTCCAAATCTTGAATTATCTTTCTAGCCTCACCCCCCAACCCCCCGCTAAGGGTATTTCCCGAAACGTCGCCAAATGTATACATTTCATTTGAAGGTCACGGTGTTGTTATTGACGAACGTGCCGAGTTGTGTTGCTGTTGTTGTTGTTGCTGTGTTTGGTTACCGTTACTAAATCGATGGTCCCGTGAACGTTGCGCGTGCACCGCCCCCACGTAAGATGGCCGTCGAGTTCACGCCCACCTTGAAAACAAAACAAAATCGAATCGCGAAACACTGAGGAAACACTTAGTCGACGGAATCGATCCACTGCCCAACAAGCGGGCCGGAATCTAAACCCGTGAGGGTGGAATCGCATTGACGCACCCAAGTACGTGGGAATCGAATCGTGACTTGTTAATCGACGATTAATCGAATCGTGGGTGGGGGGGGAGGGTGTTGTGAATTGTGATGTGCCGAACCCCGGCTCCTGACCCTCTCGGCTTCGGAGTGGGGTCCTCGTTCCGACCCCCGCCGGCCTCACGCGTCTCCTCCCCACGGCGTTTCTCTCCCATGGCCGCCGCGGGGCTTCTCGCTGCCGCGTGGACGCGGAGTCTGCGTCGGACGGCCGTGAGTGTGACCCGGGTGGGACTGCCCCCGGGTTTTCACCAAAGCAAAAGCGGTGTCGCTTTAGGGGTCGTCCATAAATGACGTCACGCACTAGGGGGGGGGGGGGGTCAGCCCTTCCGGCCCCCCACCGCGCCCCCCCGCGCGGTTGAGAGATGTGACGTCACATCAAAATTCGCGACTAAATAAATATAGACAACATGTTCTACTTAAAACTTAATTTGGAGCTTTCGTGACTGCAGGAATTACTCTGGTTCTTTCGGTAAAGTAACGTATAAAGATAAAATAGTGGTTTCTCTGTGTGCCTATGTATCTCTGTGATATCTGTCTCTACTTATATGTCTGTCTATATGTCTCTGGTTCTGTGTTTTATCTCTCTCAAATTTAGCATTCTCAGGAAGAACGTAATCAACCAGGTAGGGCGTTGACTGTTATGTTATCCGACTCTCTGTTGTATTACATTACATTTCTAAGTATACTAGATTTGTGTTTCTATTTCATTTATACCTGATGATGATTGCTTGTGTTGCAATCGAAACGTCGTATGCTAGTATTTAATGTATTATTTTCTCTTTACACAAAACGTTCTACTTAATTAAATAGACTTTTTAATAAATGTTTTCTCCTACATCAGAGTGCAGCGCCACATTAAATACGCACTACAATGACAATAGTTTAAAGCGATTTGAAGCATGTTTTTTTTGGCGGGGGGGGGGGCAGAGCTTTGTGACGTCATTTGAGGGGGGGTTTGACTTTTTGTGACGAGGGGGGGGTAAAAAATCGTCAAATCGCGTGACGTCATTTATGTACAGCCCCTTATTTGATTTACTTAAACATTTTTTATCTACGTGACTATACCGAAAGAACCAAAGAATAAGCGGTCGATATCATCCGTAGCATAGGTTTGTTGTTGTTGTTGAGGGGGTTAGATCTAAATGTGTCGTTAAACCCACCACCACCCGACACAGCCAGCTAGTAAGGTTTGTGCCACGTGGTCAGAACGTGTCAATTCGTTTACAAATGTTTGTGGATTTTGCTGTTACTGGTAACTAATCGGCACTTTCTGTTTTCGTGACGAGCCTCACACTGATAATTGTTTTTTTACCCTTCTATCTGGCAACAAAACTGACACCTTTTTACAAGGAGTCATGTTTGCATAGACCGCAATACCTGCAGTCATAATACAAACAAAAGACATAACTCTGATAATGTGCACTGTCCTTGAAGTTGATTGGTCCACACCCGAGACAGCTTTCCTTAGAGCCTAGTCTCACATGGGTTGGACCAGATGACGCCAAAAGGCGCGAGCCTCACACTAATTGGCTGTGGCGGATTTAACGACACATTTACGCGATCTCACCCCCCCAAAAAACCCTACATTATGAAAGTCGTCACCATTATTGTTAGCCACGGTCTATATACTGCTGGATGAACTCAGTCCCGACACCTCTCCACCCACCGCTCCTAAAAAAAAAGAACGATTCAGTCATCGCGACCCACTGCGACACTGTTACGAATCCTCTTTCGAAAGCCACTTTTTAACAACATGGTACACGCTTCACGCGCCTGATGATGGGTAATTCTCTTGTTCAACGATGCAAGAGGGGAAAGGTGAACGCGTCTGGCTCGCACGTTGATGGACATACAGGCCGCCGATTAAAATGCAGACACGGACGCTTTTGTGACATCCATTCAATCCGTTTGGTCCCAGCGGATCTTTGCTGTTTAAATCTGTCGCTCAGAGATGGCCCGGACTCGTAGCAATGCTGCCAAACCCGATCTTGTCGTCAGATCTCGTAGAGTCTTGACGTTATGTGCGGGGAATGGCGGACGTGGTGGATACGTGGGGTGGAGGGCCTTTGGTTTCGCAGACCCCGCTGAATGCGTAAACCCAACGAAACGTGAGAAGATTGATCGACTCGCATCATTGCGGTCACGATACGTGCATTGAGAGAAAACGTACAAATCGATTATTTTTTATTCTGATGTTTTATGTGATTGGTTCATGGAAACCTTGCTGGTATCACCTGTGGAGTCACTATTGCATTCCTAATAATACTCTTGCTGTGTGTGCGGTGTACGTGTGTGTGTGTGTGTACAAGGTGACCTGGCGGACGGGTGAGATGGTGAGCTGCCGACAAAGTGTCGGTGGACCTGCGGCAGGGTCTTCCGGGTCAGAGTCTGGGTCAAAACCACGGTCTGGATCAGATTCCGAGTCTTGCTCAGAATTTGCTTCCGATCCTGCGCCAGGCTCTAGTTCAGGACCAGAGCCGTCGTCGGGATCTGGTGCTCAAACGGAGCCAGATACAGAATTTCTTTCGGGTCCAGGATCAGTGTCTGAATCAGGATGTGACTCCGGACGTGGTTCCGCATCGGGACCTCGCTCAAGGTCAGGATCTGGGTACGACTTGGGGCCGGGTCCCGCGTCCCACACACTCCGGGCATCGCCGCCGTCGCCGCCTTCGCCGCCTTCGCCGCCCATCCCCGAGCCGCCCGTGGGGTTGTGTTGCATGAGCGGCTGCCCCAACTGCGTCTGGCTGAGTTACGCCGAGGAGCTGCTGTCGCGCTACGGCGACGGGGACGGCGCGCGGGCGGCGCTGGACGCCGTGAGCACCCACGTCAGCGACCCCTCGCTGCGCGCCTTCCTTGAAATGGAGCTGCGCACCCTGCTAGTGCGACGATGATTGCCGGGTGGGGGGCAGGGGGGGGGTAGACGCTGCCCCCCCCTCCTCCTCCAGACAGCCGGGGCCCCATCTCTAACCAAAACGGTGGAACAATGGCTCAAAAAATCGTGGCGCTGCTTTGGTTCTGCATAGCGCTGCAGGCTAGATGACACTCCTATCGGCTTGTTAGAGGTGGGCTAATTACAGACGAGGTGACACTCATTGTTTTGCTAGGGTTAGGGGTAGGGCTACAGGCAAGATGACACTACTGTTGACTCGGGTTAGGGCTACAAGCAAGGTGACGCTCATATTGGCTTGCTAGGGTTAGGGGTAGGGCTACAGGCAATATGACACTACTGTTGACTCGGGTTAGGGGTTGGGCTACAGGCATGATGACACTCGGTTAGGGCTACAAGCAAGGTGACGCTCATTGGCTTGCTAGGGTTAGGGGTAAGATTACACTACTACTGGCGTGGCCCTCATCCAGCAGTGGATTGACAAAGGAGTTGTGCATGTGCATTTGTCCATCCTGAGCTGTGGAATTTCCTTTTCTGAAGGAAATGCATGCAGTCTGCATGGGATTGGCCCATTGAGATGAATTGTGAATAATCCGCGCGAGCTTTGACCTATGAGAAATCAAATTGATGGGAATAAATCGCTTAATTTGCCGTGGCGTGAGTATTGTGAAGCGAATGCGCAAAAAATTGTACGAGACTTGAGGTTTTGTGTTGCTGTAATACCACGCGCATTAATGAACGCCACTCTTTGCAATTGCCGCGCAGAATTGCTGTGACAGCTCGCACACCGTGACACAGCCCAGGTGCGTGGGCTGCGTGGAGAATCAGAACTAATAAGGGGCCCAGCTAATGAACGTGTTGATCGTAAATTACAGAACAAATCTGCACACACGCGGGCGTGTACGCAAGGCTCGGGGGGGGGGGGGAATTCTTGACGAGGGAGGTGATGTGGCCGAGCCGTGGCACGTTTGCCGCTCGTTGCACAGGTTCACGGTTCGACACCAGCGGCTGCCCTGGTTAATATTCACGGGTGTGTTAACCGTAAATTATCCGCTGGCTGCGTCGCAGCTGACGTTAAAGATCCCCGCGATCTTATTCGGGGGGGGAAAAAAAAGTAGTCGCACATGTGCCGGCGTCACCACCATATTTTAAAATGATTCTCAAATTACTTGATTGGGTAAAGCCCCCTTGCAGCATCACCCTCGACCGTGAAACGACCGCAGAAGACTACGCTAAACATGGTGCCTTTATGCGCTATAAGATGGCCGAGAATATTGGACTGCAGCCCTATGCTGTGTGTTGGTCGTGGTGCTTTTACCATACTGCACTAAACTGGTCAGTGGCAGGTTGGTGATGGTGCCTGAGGCCAGTTACCCAGAAAAATGCTAAACGAGTTATAATTAAGGCCTGTGGCCAAATGTGTAAAACAACTTCCAATGAAATTTCCCTTGTGTTTCTTATCAAAAGAAATGTAAATCGAGTGAAATTTCCACTCAGGATATTTATTTTATGGAAACCGACCACAGACCTACCATCCTGCCCCCTAACCCTGACACCTGGACGATGTGAATAAATATTCCACTTTATTTTCATGGCATGGGGCGCTCCCTTGAGGGAATCGTGGAGAAATACTATTTATTCATGTGGATGTGCACTGGTGTACATGCTGTGCGTTTTAATTAAATCAAAATCGTACACTGCTCTCGACTATGCGTGCATTTCGATTTCAAGCTTTCGTGACTGCAGGGATTCATCTTCTTGGTTCTTTCGGTAAAGTCACGTAGAAGGGAAATTATTAAATAATAAAAATAAAACAATAAAATACATTTCTCACGACGTTTCGGCCACAACGCAAGCAGCCGTCCTCAGGTGAAGAACAGGTCTGTACGCTTGCATTGTCTGGCGTCGTTCTGAAAACGACATCATGAGGGCGTAGAGATGGAGCGCTCGGCAAACCACGCTCGTATCTCTCTACGACACCGAGAGAACCGAGGTTTCCAACGTCAACATTTATCTTTTCCCTCTCGCGCCAGCCACCACGTGGTCTCTTCCAGCGTTGAATTTGTTGGGAGGCGGAGATGTCTTGACGATGTGCGATTTGTTCGTCAGGATCGAGGCAATCTCATTCCTAATTTCACCATTTGGGCTTCCCCGACGTCCACTTCCCACGTTCATTGGGAAGCACCACCCGTCCTGGGAGGGCAGCCAGCGATCGTTACGAGGCGGTCGGCTGCATGTGCATGCATACCCACATCAATATCGGCATCGGCTCATTATGCTCAAAGCATGTATGTTATTGTTGTTAGGGCCCGCAGCCGGCACTATAAGCCGAAGCCGCTAATAGATGCCGTGGGAGCGGGACGGAGCTGCCTTTCGGGCGGGCGACTGCTCGTTTAGCCGAGTCTCCCTCTGGAGAGTTCATTACTCAACCGCGGAGATTCGTCCCCATGGCCTGGCGGACATGGCTCAGCCAGCCCCGCACCTGCTAATCGCATCGAGGTGCTACACGGGCCGTTAGAATATGCGGCTCGTCGCGTCCCCGTTCTGTCGCCGTCCTCGCCGAACGCATCCGAGGCCCGGATTCTAGAAAACAAATTGCGCTCGCGACGGCGGCCGGTTCCAACCTCCTCCCTGCCACCGTGGGACGTGACCAGGCGGCTCAGGGGTCAGAGGCACCGAGCCGCCACCGCAGAGATGCCGGGGTTTGGCTCTGGGTTTCAGACGCCCGTGATTAAACTGGTGCAGTCAGTTGATGGTCTCGGTTCGGTCGGCAATGGCTGCATGAAAGTGCCCATCTCTCGGCAAAAATGTATAATTGTACAGTCATAGGCTGAATATTTGTCTGCAACAGGGCGTGTGGTAAAGTGCCGATCTCGTGTGTGTGCATTAAAAGGTGGGGGGGGGGAGTGAAGGGTAAAGGATTACTTGAAGGGATCTCAGAAGTAGTTCTGTGATGTCTCCTTCCACGGGACACTCTCCAGCACAGTGTGGCACACTGCTTTCAGTTTTACAAAAGGACACTCCGCCTCATGCCAGACATGGTGCAATTCAAACAAATTGGGTGAATAGAACCCCTCCTGCCACAACCCCACAAAAAATGGGATTGTATGAAAGAACCCTCAAGTGAGACACAGCTCTGCAGGGCTTGCTCCACTCTACGTGTACAGCGCGTTTTTGTCGATCCGCTGCTGGATGAGGGTCTCCCCGTGCGTGCCTTGAGAGCTGTAAGGAAATATTTGACCATATTTCACCCCGCTAGCGAGTGCGGATTGGTGGATGGGAGTCCAGAACAATACACGTTGCTACACTGCCCTCTAATGCTCACAACTCGTCACGTCAAGGGTCCTGGCACAAGGCAACAGACTGTTGGGGGCAAGTGCTGTTCGCGAGCAACTCTGAAGCCTGGCACGGGTAGACGAGAGGGTGGGTTGCCAGCTGGTTGTACCATGCCGATGCACGACTTTGCCATTCGGAGGAACTTGACGGTGCGGACCAGTTGTTTGTGGATTACAGGTTTTTGTTTGTTTGCTGTGGTGTAACCAGATTTCTGTGGTGTAACCAGATCCGCATAGAAAATGAGCATTTATTTCCCAATAGCTTATATCGGTGCGCAAAAATTAAAACCAAAAATGTAAATACACTTGGCTATTTACGGTACGAAAGAAGTTCAATATATACATAACTATAGTAAAAAATATAAATGCCATGATCAACATGTACGTTGGTCGTGACGGAGGTGCTTTATCCAGCAGTGGATTGACAAAGGGGTGTGCGTTATTATTATGTCAATGAGAGGCATGCTGTATTGTACAGTGGCAACGGTACAATGATTTAATTTCAAGTAACTTTCACTGGAGTCACCGAAACAAACTTTTTTTTAATAACGCTTTATAACCAGCACAACACAAGACAACTCAGCACACTGCTTATAGCACCACCGAAAGCAACGAGCTACTCTGGGATTTGAGACGCACAAGTCAAACGCTCTACGACGCCTTTCATGCAAACAGCGCGCACGCGCTTTTACGCCAAGGCCACATATCCCTGGCAGCTGCACGGGCTACAAAAAAAGTTATCACAAAAAAAACAAGTGCCTGTGTTCGTTTCCATAGTAGTGCTGTCTGTCCCAGGATTAATTCAGTTCCTGAAGAAGCTTCCAGCATGCGGAGTGAAACATCGTACATCAGGCCGAACAATACGTGGCACGACCCGAATGCACGTCGGAGGGCCAACTCAAGAAGTTGGTCCACCCCAGAGTTCTAGGTTTCACTTCTATCGTGAGAGGTCGCTCATTCTCCTCTGCTACTCCCCCCCCCCCCCCCAAGTCTGGAACTCCCTTTCCACAGCGATCAGTGCTGTCGACTCCCTGGCCCTGTTCACATCCAGGCTCGTGACCTACCTCTTTTCCTCCGCCTATGACCGATTGGCCATATCTCAGATAAGCGGTTGCATTTAGACGCTATACAAATCCTAATTGTATTGCATTGTACGTGTGATTAGTAGGTGCCGAAGAACAAGCACGGCCTGGAATCTAGGGCTGTCACAATGCACAGTTTCACGACACTGCTTTTGTTCCGTCTGTTGCCCGTGACTTTGTGATCGAATGGGCAAATAACGGCCTGGTGTTCCTACAATGACATAATGCATCAACAACTCTCAGTAGCTCACCGTAAAGCCTCCAGTGCCACTTGACTCATTACGCTCACATGATTCAGTCTCCGTGGCTTTGGAAGTAGAATGGTTTGCATCCGTTGTGGAACGCGGATTGAACTGTGGGTTCAGTGATGGACGGGGCAGTGGGGGGGGGGTGCCATTGACCCCCCCCTCCCCACTTTTCCAGGTAGGTGACCACCACCCACCACCCCCACCTCACCCCGGGCACCGTTTGCCACCTCCCAGCAACGTCAGTCCCAGGGTGACGCTCGAGTGCGCGATGATCGGCCACGCCGCCACACCACTCATACGCGCTCGGAGGCGTAGACGGCCACCTTGCAGCCGACCTGAATAGCGGACTTCAGCAAAGCATAAGCAGGGGCCTGCACGCAAGAAGAGCACAACGCAAGTTTGGAAGACATCCATCGCATGCGGTGCTGCGGATGTTTACGGTATCCAGTGCTTTTTCATTATCCTCATCATTCATCCGCCATGAACAATTTACTGCCGGTTAAAGGTTTCCCCCCCTAAGCCTCACCTAAGCCTCCCCAAGCGGCCACCCACCTTTCACATTCTCATTCAGTGTGTTACTCGCCATAAAAATTATTGTTACAAGTGACACTGAAGTTCAACGCATTATAAAAGGCATTAAATTTCTTACTAGCGAGTTGAAAATTTCATGAGCTACTGATTTAGTTTGTTTATTGTAAGACCAACTTGTTGTACAGTAGTCCAAAGTGAGATTGCAGTTAAAATGGAAGAGCCAATGCATACGCAACAAGCTGGCAAAAGACTCACAACTGTTATAAGATGACTTAAAAAGTTGTTATATAGCTAGAGTTTGGATTAGGGATTACGGTCATGATCAGTGTTCGTGATTATAATTAGAATGGTAGCAAAGTGCCGTTTAAGCTCACAAGATTAAGTTCTTTAATCATGCTTTTGATGCTGATGCTACAGAGTGCCGTTATAACATGGAAAGAAAACACAACTTCATACCAGGTATAATAAAAGTTTTAAGTTTTTTAACACCTCATCCCCATCAACGTCGTCATCGTCATCATCATCTTCATCGTCGCCATCATCGTGGACACTCACCAGCTCGGCATTGTGCTGCAGGCCCGTGTCGTGGTGTTCCATCTCATCGTCACGGAACTTCCTTAGCAACTACAAAGACAAAGATTCGCCGTTATAGGCTTAACATAACGTTGGGGCAAGTGGTGTCAGCGAGCACCTATGAAGGCCAGCATGGCACGAGGGGGTGGGTGGGTAGCGCCACGCCCGGCCGCCTTTATCCAGTGGCGATGTTGTTACACACTGCACCAGGTACTCATTTGAGGCCGAGTCGACCTAGGGGAGGCGCAGGACCGGTTCAGATGATCATCACTGATGTTGGCTGTGAGCGGGAATCTAACTCAGGACACCAGGTTCGTAGCGTAGCGCGCTAACCGCTCCCTCAACTACACACATGCATACGCATCTGTACAGAGATAAAGATGCTCCGTATAACCGTAAAAAAGTGTTGGGGCTGTTTGCTAGGACGTATTTTTGCAGGCACTAAGGAGGCTGGTAGTAGGCGCAGAAGGTGGCGTGTCCAGCAACACGCCCAGTGGCCTTTGTCGCTCCAGTGCCGATATTTGGTAATGATGATGAAATTTGCACATTCAGATGCATCACGATGGATCGCACGGAACTGATTTTAGGAAACCCTAGATGGGAGTGCATCTCCTGGGTGCAATGAAGCCACGTTTTTTTTTATCGAATTCCTTACCTTTCCTATACTCTTGCACTCCTATCTTATTTTTGTATTGTTTGTTGTTGTAAAGCGTTCTGACCCGCCCCCTACTGGACATGTGTGAAAACGAGCTTCATAGGCGCATTGGATTCCTCCTGCAGTATACACAAAGATTCCGATTGTGACGTTTGCAGGCAGGGCGAGGGGGGCACCTCGAGCAGCTCCGCGTGCTTCTCCGGGTCCTCCTCGACGAGCGTGCGGATCTGGTTGTTGTAGTGCTCCGAGATGCTCTCCTCCACCGCCACCGTGCACGCCATGGCGCCCTCCTTCCCCAGCAGAGCCGAGCCCGCGCCTGGCACGGCAAAAATCAACGACCGGCGCGCCCGTCGTTGAGCATCGCTGTCCGTCGCATGAACAATTATATTCCAGTTGCGCTATTGGCCAAGAGCGGAGACCCGACGAATGGCCCCGATGATCATTCTCAGAGAAGCGGAGCTGGTTCGTGATTATCTCAAACATATGCTGCTGGGAAGCGCTGTTTCAGAAAACCCATAGGTTGACGAATAGCAGTGTAATTTCACTTCATTTTCCACATATGGGAATTGGTGTATTTATAGACAGCTAAATTTGACGGAAAACTGTAAGAGTGAAAAAGCACAAAGAAGCATTGATTCTTGGAATTGCACCGAGAGGCTCTCGAGCAGTTCCGGGCTCAGCGCTCTCACCCCCGAGTTGCCCGACTACCTGCACATCGAGCACCGTCGTGTTAACGACCGCCCTGCTTCCCTTATTTATTGATTTATTACAACTCAAAGTGAGCACGGTACAAAGCGCCGATCACAGAACGGGATGGAGAAACAAAAATTATGCGAACAACAGCAGAGCCCAATGAAGGGGGACACAAATGGGCTCACTGTCCCCACCCAGGTGGGAACCACTAGCGAGGGCATGACAGTTTATATGGGGAGGGGAAAAGGATAGGGGGAAAGATAACTAACGCAATTGGGAAAAAATGGGACAGGGGAGGGGGGATCAGCCCTGCTTCTCTAACAAAGTGAGGCAGTTACACTATGAGACATCTCCTTTACCAGTGGCAAAATATAGTAATAGGTTTTGACCCTTTCAACTGGTACAAAAACTGACACCTTTATACAAGGCATCATGTTTGCAATAACCACAACACAAGCAGTCAAAACGCAAACAAAAAGAAACAACTCTGATGATATGATTCCAAAAGACGCCAAAAGGCGTCATCTGGTGCAACACCAATGGAGACTAGGCTCTAAGAAAAGCTGTCTCGGGTGTGGACCAATCAACTTCAAGGACAGTGCATAT
>CM025652.2:2923708-2937875 GCA_014621495.2 Entosphenus tridentatus
CCTTTATATCGCTTTAAATAGCCTGGCGGTGGTGGCGATGACGCAGGCGCGGCGTGAGACAGGTTGATGGAGCACCGGTCTTGTCAAGGCATACAGGACCCCTTTTCACAAAATGCATACCACAGGACCGGTTGGTTTGCGAGACAGCGACTGAATAAAAAGGGGTCGTAACTCGACACTTTTCTCTCTCCCTCTCTCTCATACACACACTTAGGGGCCGTCCATAAATGACGTCACGCGATTTTGGACGATTTTTGACCCCCCCCCTCGTCACACGGCGTCACAAAAAATCAGACCCCCCCCCCCTCAAATGTGACGTCACAAAGCTCTGCCCCCCCCTCCCCAAAAAAGAATAAAACATGCTTTTAATCGCTTTAAACTATTGTCATTGTAGTGCGTATTTAATGTGGCGCTGCACTCTGTTGTAGGAGAAAACATTTATTAAAACGTCTATTTAATTAAGTAGAACGTGTTGTCTATATTAAAAGTTGCGCATTTTGATGTGACGTCACATTTATAAACCCCCCCCCTCGTCACACATCGTCACAAATGTCTGACCCTCACCCCACCGCCGCCTAGGTGCGTGACGTCATTTATGGACGGCCCCTTACACACGCAGACAGAGTTACAGGCAGGAGTCGGGCCGCGTGGGGTACAGGGCAGGAATGATCCAGTTCGAGTCCTGGTCAGGGTATGATCATTATCCTCCTCATCCTCTTAACTTCCCGTCGTCAGCATCAGCAGCATGACCCTCTGGCCATTAACACGAAGCGGATGGTGGTGTGGATCGTGTGCGTTACACCTAACACCACGCCCGGCCGCCTTTGTCTTCCCCAGTGGGGTATGTTTATACACCGCCCTGTACAGCGCAGGACGCTAACCACTGCGTCACCCCTCCTTCAAAGACAGAGACACACGTATACAAAGACAAATATCCCCCCGTGTAGTCTTAATAGACTGTTGGGGCAAGTGCTGTTAGCGAGCACCTATGAAGGCCGGCACGGCACACGAGGGGGTGGGTGGCTAGCAACCACGCTCGGCCGCCTTTGTCTCCTCGATGGCGATGTTTACACACCGCACCAGGCACTCATTTGAGGCTGAGTCGATCTAGGGGAGGGCTCAGGAGCGGTTCATACAATCGTCCCCGTTGTTGGTGTGCCGTGAGCCGGAATCGATCTCGGGTAGCGCGGCGCGCCAAACACGCACACACATAAACACACACGCGCGCACAAACACGCGCGCACACAAACACACGCGCACACAAACAAGCACACACACAAGCACACACACGCGCACACACACAAGCACACACACAAGCACACGCACAGTCGAAACATCGGCAAGACACGACTCAAGGCGACCCGGCTGTCCGCGTGGGGAGAGGCTTATGGGGAGCGGTGGTGTCGGGGTTAGCGCTACGCTGCACTACGAACCTGGCGACCCCGGGTTCAATTCCCGTTCACTGCCAACGCCAGTGACGATTATCTGAACCGGTTCCTGGGCCTCCCCTAGGTCGACTCGGCCTCAAATGAGTAGCGGGTGCGGTGTGGTAAGAATCGCCACTGGGGAGACAATGGCGGCCGGGCGTGGTGCTGCCCTCCCCCCCTCGTGTGCCATAGGGTTGCTACTCGCGAACAGCACTTGCCCCAGCAGTCTGTGAAGGCTATACGGGGGATCTTTGTCTTGTTGCCTTCCAGCAGTTGGATTGACAGATGGCCGTGCATTATTAATCGTAGAGGTTATGGGTTTATTTGCACCGAGGTGGCTGGCGGCGGCGGCAGGTAAATCCGCATTGCAAATTGAAGGCGTGGAGAAGCGATCGACTTTTGCGAGTGTTTTCTCTCTCTCACACACACAGCCTCCTTCCCCCCCACATCTCACGCCTCCTTTCTGCGGGGGATAATAAATCGAGGCCAGACAGGCGGGCCCGCTCCTGATCCGCTGATAAGGGAGTTAAGAAGGAGGCCCTTACCTGCCCGTTGTTGGACCGTGAGTAACTGTGTCGTGTGCGTCAGCGTGTCGTGAGCGCGCGTGTCGATGTGTACACGTGTGTGCGTGTGTACGCGTGGTGATGTTGGCCACCCCCCTTGTGTGCCCTGCCGGCCTTCATAGGTGCTCGCTTAACAGCACTTGCCCCAACAGTCTGTTGAGGCTATACGGGCGAGCTGTGTCTGTGTGCACGTGCGTGGGGGAGCGGTAGTGTCGCGGATAGCGCTACGAACCCGGCGCCCCGAGTTCGATTTCCGCTCACGGCCACCAACACCAGTGACGATTATCTGAAGCGGTTCCTGGACCTCCCCTAGGGTCGACTCAGCCTCAAATGAGTACCTGGGGCGATGTGCATTTGACAGCGTTTGGGAGACAAAGGCGGCCGTGCGTGGGTGCTGTCCACCCACACCCCTCGTGTGTGCTGTCCTCTTGGCCTTCATAGGTGCTGCTCGCTAACAGCACTTGCCCCGAGTCTATTAAGACCATAACGGGGATATTTGTGTGTACAGCCTGCGCGCTAGTATGTATACGGGGTCCACGTGCGTGACTGATTCTGTGTGTATGATGTCTGTATTATGTCCACGTGTGTTATTGGGTATGTCCACACACGTACGTCACTAATCATTAACTCCCGGACCTACCCAGGAGCTCAAGTGATAACCCCTTCATCCACTCAACCCCCGTCATCCGCTCACGAATGTCCCACCCATCCATAAACTCCCTGGTGGTTCAGTGCTGGCCACTATAAAGCCTTACTACCGCACAATTAACACAGTTTACAGCTGACATGGCGGGCTGTTATGGGCTTTCCATTGATGTTAACCTTTGCTCGGTGGGAGCTCGTTCATTTTTCTTTTCACCTAGCCATCCGTGCTGCCGACTCGCGGTGGCTAGGAGATGTTAACTACCTCGCCTTGTATACATGAGGTCGTGGGTTCGATCCCAACCCTGACGTCTGTTGCTGTATAGTTGCAGTTTGCGTGTGCTCTCCATGGTCGCGTGGATATTTCTCCGGGACCTCCGCTTTTTCCCCGACACATTTAGAAACGTGCGTTTTGAGTATTTGGCTGCAATACATTTTCACTTGATACGCCTTATCTAGCTCAGTGGGCTTTACCAGGTAAAAGGAAATTAATATTTAGCTTACAGTTTTTATTTATTTATAGACTTCCTTTTCAAGTCCAGGCTCAAGACCTGCTTTATTTCCTCTGCCAGTGACTGACTGCCTCCCTGAGTATCAAACAAACGTGTATGCCCACTTTCTCTGGACAAGTACTTGAGATGCAGTGGTATTTAGTCCCTACATTGATCCACATTGTACCCGTGTTATTGTATTTCAATAGGTTAACATTGCAAGCAACAGCCAGTCCTTCAGAGCAATGAGAGAGGAGGAGGCCATTCATTCCCTGAGACATTTTCCCTGACGTGTATTTTTTCACGTTGGATACGTTTTTTTCTCTCTCTCTCTCTCGAGATACCTATGACCTGAAACGTCACTGTGTTGTGTAACTGTGGGGGGGGGGCTTGCATCTCAAAGTCTCTCACACATGGCCATGACTTCCTCGGTATATTGTCTGCCGTAAATAATCGCGATGTGTGGAGAATATAAAAAAAAACTCCATAGATGAGCAGACGATGCATCTCCTTAACATATCTGCCTCTCCGCGTCAAAAGTAGATATATGCAGTATTATTCTTTGGTTTTTTCGGTAAAGTCACGTAGGTAAAAAAAAATCCTTGCGGTCATGAAAGCTTCAAATCTAGAAATATATGCGGTATTGTTTTTTTACACAACCGATCGGTGCCACGGACTTCTGGTAGTGTAGACTTTTAGTAGCCATTGGTTCGGTCCAAGTAACCTTTTGGTTTGCTCGTGAAAGTTTGCTTGTGCTGAATAAATGCTGCTGAAATGACGCACTCCCAGTGATGGGATGTGTAAAGAAGAATACTGTTCGTGAGCACCTGTGAAGGCCAAACAATCAACCGCTGGGCCGATGGATTGTGGAAATAATATATTTCTGATCATGCGGAGAGTCAGCTATTAAGCACTATTAAACTTTTTTTAATTTCATCAGGTAAGGCCCACTGAGCTATATAGCTCATTGCTCAACAAACTGGCTTGTCATGTGGAAATTTATAGCAGCCAAATATTACTAAATGCATGTCTCTAAATGTGGAGGGGAAAAGCTGAAGACCCAGAGAAAAATCCACACGACCATGGGGAAAACATGTAAACTCCATGGGTCGGCATCCAACCCATGACCTCCTGTATACGAGGCGAGGTAGTTCACATCTCCCCAACGTGGCTGCCTATGTGAAGGAATGAGACGTTGTCTGCTTTTCTCAACACTTATCACGGTGTCGATGACAAGGGCTTTGTTGCATGCACCGAGTCGGAGTAGCACAATTTTCACCGTAAGATACGATATTACTTATCGGGGTTATGAACATTATGGCGGTATAATGTTCTCATAACTTTGTAATCATATTTCACATTCTTATCGTCTCGATTTCGTGGTCTAGTCTTGTTCAAAGTTCTTCAGTTGCAGTTGGCTCACCTCAACATTAATCCATGAAGTATTCTAATCATTGCAACTTTACGATATACAGCGTCACGCGTACAATGCACACCCTGTCATAAAATGACGATGTCATGTACCTGTCAACCCATCAATTTCCCCAGAGGATATGCAAGTTAATGTGCAAAGGGGTAGACTGTGTATATATAATTAAGAACAATAATTATTTAAATACACTTTTATTATTAGGGTAATCCCCTTCATTTTTTTGTCAGGAAATGAAATTTTAAGAAAAATAAATTGACCAGCCATTAATCGCGATATGATGATAGTTTTTCATCACAGGCAAGTGGACCTTACAGAGCCTTATAGAACAAATTCCGGTTGATTTGGTTTAACCATGCAGTGGAGAACGCTCGTCATTTGCACGCGTGACCTGGGTCACCACAATGGCAGAAGCAAAAATACATAAAGTACATCAGTGAAGTCTTCTCTGTCTTGCGTATGGCTGGGAAAGCAGTTATAGTTTGACGTTAAGTTTAGCGTCCATTCATATGTACGTATGTAAGCACTGGTACCATAGTACTGGCACCATAGTCCTGCACCTCTGATTAGCACGGTTTGCTATGTACGGTGCGAAAGAAGTCCAACATACATGTATGTATGTATGTTCAACATACATGTATGTATGTTAAACTGTTGAACTTGTGGGGAGCGGTGGTGTAGGGGTTAGCGCGCTGCGCTACGAACCTGGCGACCCGAGTTCGATTCCCACTAGCGGCCACCAACACCAGTAACGATTATCTGAACCGGTCGTGGGCCTCCCCTAGGTCGACTCAGCCTCAAATGAGTACCTGATGCGGTGCATAAACATCGCCACTAGGGAGACAAAGGCGGCCGGGCGTGGTGTTGGCCACGCACCCCCTCGTGTGTCGTGCCGGCACTTGCCCCAACAGTCTGTTAAGGCTATACGGGTTTTATGTATGAGGCAATGTGAACGCTCGTGATGACACCGGGAAATGGACCTCTCAGGGCAGTAGTTCAACAAAGTAAAGCTATCAGAGCCGAAACAAGCAAACAAGTTTCACAGGAGAAAATCGGAATATCGACACATCGCGGCAGACCGAGTTTGACCTCCGCTTGCCGTGGGTCGCCTCTCTGACCATTTTGAGCAGTTGGCGTCCCTGCGCTAATTGAAACCACAGAACCGTACTTTTCATAACTCGTCCAGCAACAGGAAGTAACGACGGAGTGCTCGTTCACCCAGCGGTGACTTTGTGGTATGCAAATTATGCACGGGGAAACGTTGCATGGTGACTGCTGCGGAAGACGCTAATCGGGTTCCATCAGGAGGCCGCGACAACAAATGGTGGACAACTTTGCATGTATTCTTTTTTTTACATATATGTTGAACTTCTTTCGCACGGAACGCAGCCGGCCGTGCTGATCGGAGGTGCGGGGGAAGGACAACAAACTAAACACAAAGAGCAGTTCTAAAGAAAGAAGTTTTCAATCGAGATTATTTAAAAGTGCATGGCTCCAGTGCCATGCACTTTTAAATAGACGGCCGCAGAAGCCCATCAGAACGCGCGCGATGCGGTGACCGTCTTTGTTCAATGGCTTGCCAAAAGCCGCTGCGAGGAATTATGGTTCATTTGAATCGGAATTTAACACGTGGTGTTCATGTATGCTAGCAATGTTGCCGCGGTGTATGTACGTGGACCATCGCACCGTGCGTAGCCAACCGTGCCACCGGCCCTCTCATGCAGTAGTCGAATACGTGGGGAAGATTTGTTTAAATGTACCCAGCACCCTGCACATCGAGCTTTAACATCGAGCTCCAGACTGTCGTAGTCCGATGGCAAATCCACAAAGGCCGTGCCGGTCTTGGATTTTTTTGGGAATCTGGCCTCAATGTGCGTCCCAAGGGCCAAAACTTGGTCATATCAACTGCGTCCAGGCTGGAATTCCGCTTTGTCTTCAGGGATTACTGAATGGACGAGGGGCTGTGGCGGGGTGAAGCGTGGGTATTCCCCCTCGCTTCCGAGATGCATGGCCAGCGTAGAAGATTTCGGCCAACATGGCCCTCTCGCGAGCCCAGGTCTGCCGCGATATGTTCGGATGAATCAGCAGAGAATTAAATAAAAATAATAACACGTGCATAGAAACTCAGACATCAACATAAAACAGGCAAATAGACACACAAACACATAGACATGGACATATATAAACACACGGTCAACCACACAGACACGCACACATCGACATAACCAGTGAAATAGACGAGACGCGTAGACACTGAAACGAAAACAGTAGAGAGAGACAGAAATTCGAATAAAACCGTGACATCGACGGAAGAACAGACGGACATCCTGACAAACGATGGCCAATTGAACGCACACACAGACGGATGGACGGACACACAAAAACACACAACTGCCCCCCCCCCCCTTAGATAGTTGGCTGAACCGAGTGCCCCCCTGGGAGTGAGTAAATAAACCTGAGCCTCCCGCGTCTTTTGGTTCTTATTGAATCGCAAAGATGCCCCGGGGAGCGAGGGAGGAAAGTACGGGGAGGGGGTGGGGGGAGGGGAACTCGTCTGGACGATGGAAGGGGGGGTCCCCAGTGTTTTGTTTTTGGTCAGGTGCGGCCCCGTAGCTCGAACTCGCGGGCTCGCACTCGTGTGTGCCGTGGCGTGCAACACGTTGATGGAGCAACGGTCTAGTGGAGGCCCTTCCGCCAGCAGTGGCGTCAGCCAGCCATTGCAGGGGCTGCACCTTTAGCTTTTTAGATAGGCCGGCGGTGGTGGCTATGATGCATGTGGCCTGTAAACCAGCATTGCGGAGGCAGTGAGTGTTGTATCACCGCACAAATGCCGTGAAACTCCCTTGTATGTATGTATGTTGAACTTCTTTCGCACCATAACGTAGCCACAACCGTGTTAATCGGAGGTGCGGATCAAGGACAACAAACCCTTCGAGGCGCCATACTCTTGCTCGCCAGGGGAAGGCAGTGCAGCAAGTGGACTAATCGCCATCTGTTTACATCTGTGCGGGGATAGAGTGTTGCCCCCTCACACTTCAGGACCTTCCTGAAAGAGGCCCACGCGTACTCAGCGTGACTTTCCCGGATGAATAAGTGAAAATAAAATAACGAAGTAAATGTGTGTTGCTTCTTTTGTCTCATGCAGTGCTGGACCCAAACCAAACCGCCCGCCATCCCCCTCATCCTCGCTGTGGTGGCCCCGACTGACAACGTAAATCCGTAACATCTGAACATCTCATCCGCACCGTGCCAAGGTGCCACGAGGAGCCCCCCCCCCCCCCTTTTACACACCTCATCGATCATCTGTTATCCCTACAGGTGACGTCTGCACACAGCACAGTTAAATATTTTACCCCGTTAAATATTTATTGCTGACACAGACTCGCCTTTCTCGCTCGGGTTTTCCCCCATTGGTGGGAAATCGGATCTATTTTGGTTTCCTTGTTAATTCTGTTTGTCAAAGAGAAGAGGGTAATTAGCCCGAGGGAGACCTTTAGACTGGCGTGATTTTTGGCTCTTAAACTCGCTGTTTTTTTTTTACTCGGTTCCTGCGCTGGAGGTCACGTGCCCTGCGTGGCATCTGGATATTTTTGTTTTACATTCCAGCCGCCGCAACTCTTCTTCCTGTCAACAGTAAAACAAGATCTGACCTGTGCCCGTGCAGTGATCGCTGAGCTGCATTGGGCTTTCTGGTTTTCCCGAACGAATGCATTTTAAGATCGCACTCATCACACACAAAGTGCTTGCCAAAAAATAAACCAAAATTCGATTCTTTTCCATTTCGGATTTTTATAGCGCCCTTTCCAGGGCACTTTAAGATGCAATCTGACGGCATTCAGTGAGGAAGGTGATGGAATGGATGGAGGGTCAGGGGCTGGGATTGGAGGTGATGTTGCTTGGGTAGGTAAGGCAGAATAAGGAGGAATGTGATGGTGAATGAGGGTGTCTGATCTCGTCAAGGAGCATAAACCGTCATGCAAACTCCGGTCATCCTTGCAGCGGCTTTTGGCTGGCCATCGGACAAAGACGGTCAACGCAATCGCGTGCTTTTAGATGCACTTCTGCGGCCGTCTGGAGCGCTCTTCCTTCCCGATACGAGGAAGCCACTGGAGCTTATGCAATTTTAACTCGAGATTGAAAACGTATTTATTTAGAACTGCTTATTGTTTGTAGTTTGTTCATCACGTGACAATTTTATTAACATGGCTGCGTCGGGTGGAGGAGGGTGTACGACACACATTTCACTTTCGCGATCCGACCCCAAAAATGAATGATGACTCAAGCCAAATGATTCTCGATGTACATCGAGAATCATGGACTCAGCATCGGGATGGCATTCCGGATGACGCGGGCTGCCACAGAGAGACGGCGCCTTGCAGTGACCACTGTCCTGCTCTTCGATGTAGAGAGAAGGAGGAGGTCGTGAGTAGCTGCTAATGCTGCTGCGGAGAGTTTCACCGTGAGCTGTCGTACAGGGGGGCAGGAGAGTGGAGAGAGCTAAACTAAACTGTAAACTACTTAAATTTGACCACGTAAGGCCCACTGAGCTATATAGCTTCTTTTCAGGAGCGACCTGGCCACAAATGAAAGCTAAACAAAGTCGCTAACCACGTGGAAATGTATTGCAGCCAAATAGTCTAAACACACGACGTTGATTCTAAATGTGGAGGGAAAAAACCAGAGGACCTCGAAAATTCCACGCGACCACGAGGAGAACACGCAAACTCGAGGAGAACATGCAAACTCCAGGGTCGGGATCGGATTCACAACCTCCTGCACACCAGGCGAGGGAGATAACATCTCAGGCAACCGAAAACAGACGCGCGGTCGCACTGGCAGGCGATCTTGTAGTTGACCTCGCTGGCCAGGGAGCGGAGGGAGCAGAGGGAGCGGAGGGAGGGAGGGTGGTAATCTCGCAGAGCTTGACAGGCTCTGAGGAGGGCGCGGACGAAATGGCCTTGCCACCGTTGGAGTTGCTCGAGGTTGCGCGATGAACACATCGAACAAGGACGGAGTTTGCAAATAGTCGAGGCGAGACCCGACTCTGCTGCAGGCGAGGGAGTTGGTGATCTCGTTGACGATGAGTGGATGGAGACTGACGTGGAAAGCCCCGAGGTGGTGGTTGCGAGATGTGATGATGTGGTGGGTGTGGCAGTCGAAGGATGATACTAATAACAAGTATAACCCGTAAAAACAAAGTTTTTCACTATAAATCCTTTATATGCGTGGCGGCTAGAGTCTTCTCGTCCTCTGGCTTGAGATGGCTGCCACCTATGGGTCAGATGATTGCATGCCAGCATTAAGCAATTGGTAATTAAATATAATATTTTTGTCCTAAAAAGTGTAAAATTTGGAAAAAAAAATTTCACGAACATTAATTGTCATGCACAACGAGTCTGTGTGGAAAATGTCAGCTCGATTGGATCACGGGAAGTGGGTTAAAAAACGACCGAAAGATTTGCACGGTCGTAAGCAAGCAAGCGCGCAAGTGAACTTAATATAAAGGATTAAAAAAAATAACCCGTAAAAACAAAGTTTTTCACTATAAATCCTTTATATGCGTGGCGGCTAGAGTCCTCTCGTCCTCTGGCTTGAGATGGCTACCATCTATGGGTCAGATGATTGCATGCCAGCATTAAGCAATTGGTAATTAAATATAATATTTTTTGTCCTAAAAAGTGTAAAATTTTGGAAAAAAATTTCACGAACATTAATTGTCACGCACAACGAGTCTGTGTGGAAAATGTCAGCTCGATTGGATCACGGGAAGTGGGTTAAAAAACGACCGAAAGATTTGCACGGTCGTAAGCAAGCAAGCAAGCGCGCAAGTGAACTTAATATAAAGGATTTAAAAAGACTCGGAGGCACGGAGCCCGCCTCTCGGTGTCGCTCGGACGGCTCCACCGGACCAGGTAAACACCGTCTCTGGGTGCCTTTTTTTTTACAGTCGAAGGTGACTCGCTGCCGAGTATGTGATGGGGGTGGGATAGAATCCCAGCAGGCAAGAGTTGCTGTGGAGAACCGACAATCGGCGAGCCACGCTCCTTGATTTGGCTATTACGAGCAGGTCGAGACGACTCTGTGGGGTTTCGGAGGGAAGGGTTAGTTCAACTTTTGACCAGGAGAGACCCACTATATATTTTTCATGAGCGACCTGGCCACAAATGATAGCTCAACGAAGTGGCTTGTCACGCGGAAATGTGGAGCTGCCAAATACTCTAAACGTGTGTTGATTCTAAATGTGGAAGGAAAAACAGAAAGATCCGGGGAGACATACACGCACACTCCAAATATACAGGCATCAGGGGTCGGGATCGAACCCACGACCTCTTGCATGCCAGGCGAGGTAGTTAACATCTCGAGTAATGACGCCAGGTGCGACGGCAGGTCTAGAGTAGAGGGCGCGGTGGCACAGAATTGCGGTCACCTTGCGATCGATCCGGGCAGAGGGAGCCAGTGGAGGGATTTCAGTGCGGTGGAGGAGTCTGCGTGTCCGCACCCGTTACAACAAAGGCAGAGCGCAACAAGTTGATAAGATCTGGCGGAGTCGAGAGTGACGCTGAGGAACTTAATGTGGTCGCGGAAATGGAAGGTGGAGCCCAGTGATTAAAATATATGTATGTTGAACTTCTTTCGCACAGTACGTAGCCAACCGCACTCATCGGAGGTGCGGGTGAAGGACGACAAACCAAAGACAAAAAGCAGTTTGAAAGAAATCAGTTTTCAATCTAGATGATTTAAAAGTGCATAGCTCCAGCGGCTTCCTAATATTGGAAGGAAGAACGTTCCAGACGGCCGCAGAAGCGCATCTGAAAGCGCGCGACGATGCGGTGACCGTCTTTGTTCGATGGCGAGCCAAAAGCCGCCACTGCTGCTGCTGCGAGGATGACCGCAGTTTGCGTGATGGTGGTTTATGCTCCTTGACGCTTCACTAGCACCGCTCCGCTCCCCCTGTGCAGACGTGGTAAAGCCGCTGGCTGTCTGGGGCCGATAAGGATGCTTTCATATTTTGGAACCTTTCCAGGAGAGAGAGTCGTGGGGCACAGAAGCACTGCTGCAAAAGGCGTCCGAGGGTGCGCTCCGTGTTGAGCATCTCGAGTTACCGGGACGTGGTTATTCGCAGGGGGAGATGTTTTGCCACGGGCTGCCTAGACGTCGCAACTTTTATTTCCTTCTGCGCGACAAATAGTAAAAGGCTCATTCCTAACAGCGTGCTTCAGCCACACCGAACCTCACAAAAACAATATTCAGGGCCTACCTTGGCTCCTCCCACCCTCAACCAGTATATATACAAATACTGTTTTCTTGGAATTTCTCTCACTTGATACAGCTATCGTGCTGTGACGGTTCCACCTGAAGACGGAAGCTTGTGTTGCCCCCGAAATGTCGTGATTTTATTTTTATTTTACTTTTATTAATTTTAATTTTTTACCTACGTGACTTTACCGAAAAAAACCTAAGAATATGAATCCTTGCAGTCCCGAAAGCTTCAAATCTAGAAATAATAAAAGGCGCGTTCCCCTTTTTTTTGGTCGACATTTTTTTGCTTGAATTTTTTTTCGCACCAACTCGCCTCGCGTAAATACATAACGCGCGGCGGTGGAGCACTTCGGTTCAGTTTCAGTTCTTTTATTTGGTGTAGCCCTGTGAGCCATTCGGCTCTTGAATCGGGTGCAACCGCAACAAACAAATACATGAACAAGAAACATAAAGTGACTACGGAGACTTGCCCTGGCCTGCTACCGTCTCCGGACAACCCCGCCCCCACGTAACTCGCTCGCCGGGGATGTCAACCCCGGACGCCGCGAGCAGAGGTCGCAAACGGGTTTTGATTCCTTACCCGTACCCGTACCCAGCCGCACCAGGGTCGCAAACGGGTACCCGTACCCGTACCCGGCCGTACCCGTACCCTAACCGTACCCGACCGGGTACGGGTAGGGTACGGGTATCGGGTACCTGATTGCGACCTCTGGGATGAAGCCATGTTGCAGACGCGGGTGGGTTGATTCTAGGAACTTGAATTGTGAGAAGAGACAAGACGTTGGGAAATGAGTGACAAACGGTGACTCACCAGTGACTCACGGTCTACCCGTACCCATACCCGGCCGCACCAGGGTCGCAAACGGGTACGGGTATCGGGTAGGGTACGGGAATCGGGTACCGGGTTGCGACCTCTGCTAGGTTGGTAGCAGCAATGTCAAGATCGGCCCCCTGTGGAGGAGGCTCGTGAAGGAGGCTGCTAGGGAGTTGGAGGCAGTCGCCCTCCAGAGTTGGCGCATCTGCCAGCCGTCTCAGCCAGTCAACCCCATTGCACCTGGGTCTGTGCCGTGGCCTCAGCGTAGCCGGGTATCGGGTAGGGTACGGGTATCGGGTACCCGGTTGCGACCTCTGGCCGCGTGACACGGCCCACGGTCGTGACCCACGACAGATCGCCGCGTCTCCTACTCGAGAAGTCGTTGAAACGCGCGCGCCGAGTCGAATCGGGATTTTTTTGTCGTCGACATTACCCCACCGCTACAGGCTGCATTCCAACGGCGCAGGTCGTGCGTGTCCTTACATACACAACTCATTGTTGGGGAGTTTATTGGGTCGGCTGAGCATTTAATTTTTAAACAAACACGGCTTGCGGTGGGGACAAGAGGAGTGTGGGCGAGGTACGGGATGGCTGTCCTGTGACAGAAGCCGCGCCACGAACCCGGCCACCCGCGTTCGATTCCCGCTCACGGCCAACACCGGTCACGGTTATCTAAACCGGTGCTGGGCCTCCCCCTAGGTCGACTCGGCCTCAAATGAGTGCCTGGTGCGGTGTGTAAAACGTTCACCACTGGGGGAGACAAAGGCGGCCGGGCGTGGTGTTGGCCACCCACACCCTCGTGTGCCGTGCCGGCCTTCATAGGTGTCCGCTAACAGCCTAGTCTGTTAAAAAGGCTATACGGGGGACCTTTGTCTTTGGTGGGAGGTCTCGCGCGGTTAACAAGGTGTGTGTCGTGGTGACGCTGGGTCCGAGGGTCACGGGCGTGGGAGGGGAATGTCACATACATAATATTGTTAACGGCGTACGAATTAGAACTCTCTGTGATTGGATGGAATCGGTCAGTTCGCAGCGGTTAGGTCAGCTGACATTGGCCACGTACGTTTGTATTTTGAACGTCTTTCGCACCGTACGTAGCCGACCGTGCTTAACAACGGTGCGGCGGAAGGACAACAAACTATGGTTAACTGTGCGAGTCTATGGATTTCTGTGTGAGTTTATGGGTCTCTGTGTGAGTCTGTGGGTCTCTGTATGAGTCTGTTGGTCTCTGTGTGAGTCTGTACGTCTCTGTGTGAGTCTATGGTTATCTGTGTGAGTCTATGGATCTCTGTGTGAGTCTGTGGGTCTCTGTGTGAGTCTATGGATCTCTGTGTGAGTCTATGGATTTCTTTGTGAGTTTATGGGTCTCTGTGTGAGTCTGTGGGTCTCTGTGTGAGTCTATGGGTCTCTGCGTGAGTCTGTGGGTCTCTGTGTGAGTCTGTAGGTCTCTGTGTGAGTCTGTAGGTCTCTGCGTGAGTCTGTAGGTCTCTGTGTGAGTCTATGGATCTCTGTGTGAGTCTGTGGGTCTCTGTGTGAGTCTATGG
>CM025652.2:2955914-2970529 GCA_014621495.2 Entosphenus tridentatus
ACGCACAACCACGCCCCCCCACGCACACCCACGCCTCACCACGCACACTCACGCCTCACCACGCACACTCACGCCCCCCCACGCGGCTTCCCCGCACGTGCCCCGCCCTCTTGTTTGTTTGAAACGTCCACGAATGTGATTCGTAAGCGCAAAATATTGTTCGGTACAAATATAATAAAATCGAAAAATGAAATCCGTGCATCGCTTACTTGCAGTGGGCCCACTGTTCAGATCATAGCACAAACACAAACTTTACTGCGAGCTATTTACAAGCCGTGCCTCTACCTCTTTATTAACTCGTAAAAGTTCACTGAAGCAGTCGCTTAAGATCCCCAGCAAGACGCGCGGCAGCACAAACGATCCCCCTCCCCCCTCCTGAACTTTAATTGTCTTTTTGTTCGTGCAGTGAAACCAGGATTTGAAGCCGCCCCTCAGATGGCTCCTACCCAGCATGCACTGGGCCTGGGGGCCTCGGGTCCCGTGGACGACTCGGCCATCCCCAGCGAGATCATGCTCAACCTGCCCAGCCGCACCGTTGGTGCGTGTCGCCTGCACCATGGCCACGGGGTTGGGGGGGGTGGGCGTGTGGGGGGCAGCACGGTTCTCTTGCCTCTTTTCCACTGCACGAACCGAGCCGTGCCAGGGCCGTGCTGATCTGTCGCAGCACCGCCCAAGCGGGCATCAGTTTGTTTTTCCACTGCAGAAGCCGCACCTCAGATTAGAACGGATGGCTATGTACGGTGCGAAAAAAGTTCAACATGCATACGTACATACACACGAGCAGTGCCGTTGACGTCAGGCGTGGCGGTACAAGTCTGAGGCGTGCGCAGGTGACGCGGTCACGCGGTTCACCGCGGTAGTGCGCCGAATGACGTTGCACGCGATCAACGCCGTCATTAGCTACGTCCCTGGCCCTGCTTGGCCCCGAGCCAGATTCAGGTGTCTTGCGAAGCCAGCGTAGCATGGTTTGGTTCCGGCCCGGCACGGCAAAGAGTGGAAAACAACCCGTACGGCACGGGCCTAGCGCTTGCTCAGCTCGGATGAGGCCAGTGGAAAAGGGATATTGGTCCCTCCGGGAAACGTTTTGTTGTTCAGGGCTACATCAGAGAGCGTTTGCCCAACTAACATTAGCGCTCTGGGACCACCGCGAGGTAAAGATTGTTTGCCCCACGACTGACTTGACGGTTGTCATGTGTTGTCACGGCAACGCAGGCCGCAAGTCGGGCAAGATTCTGGGGTCGATACGGCGGCGCAACACTTCCATCCGCAGGACCAGCTCCATCGCCACGTCGACCAGCACGCCCGACGATGGTGAGCGGGGAACAAAAAAAGCGAACTTCGCTAATTGTGGTCGGGTGTTCGTTGGGCTACGGCTGGCCCCTCGTCAGTAGCATCGTTATGGTTTGGGTCGCGACATCGATTCACCAACTAATGTCGGTTCTGGACGCTCACGACAGTGAAGCAATTGATAACTTGAGTAATCGGAGAGGCCGTTTCTAGACCTAAATTGTCTCTGTGTGGTCTGGGACTGTTGTTGTTGTTGTTTTGGCGCGTTGCAACAAGCTTGCTTTTGTTATTGACGAATCTGCAGGAATTTATGTACTCATGCAATTTGTACTTCCATGTTTTGTACGTGTAAAAAATATTCGTGAATTAACTTTTCTCCGTCTTACTCTTGTATCCTTTATTGCACTTTTTTTTTAATTGATTTAACTTACCGCTCCTTACTGGACACCTGTGAAAGAGAGCTTCGCGGCTTCATCAGATTCCTCCCCCGGGATGAATCAAGCGTCTGTATGCACGTTGAACTTCTTTCGCACCGTACATAGCCAACCGTGCTAATCGGAGGTGCGGGGAAGGATGCGGAGGCCGGAGCTCGTGTCGGCCCTGCGCATGAGCCGCCCCGCAGCCCGCCTCTCCTCCACGTGGCCCGCGATCACCTTCTCTCCCCCCACCCCCGCCCCCCCCCCACACCACCACCACCCCCCCCACTAGAGACGGAGTTGCTGCTGCAGGAGCTGGTGGCTCTGTCCGCGGGCGACCGCCAGCGCACGCTGCGCGAGATGCTCACGCCGCTCGCCGAGAAGCGGTCGCTGCAGTCGCGCGCCGCCCGCGCCGACCAAGACCCCCGGCGCACGCGGCGAGCAGCCGGCGCCGGCTGCTGCACCTCGTGCCTCCTCACCGTCAAAATCGTGCGTGCGCAGACACACGCACGCACGCGCGCACGCACGCGGCAGAGCGCGGGTTCGATCCGGGACCCTGACGATGCCTGTTGCATATTCGTGTTCTTTCTCTCTGTCTCTCCCCCCGTGACGGTCGCGTGGATTTCTTTCCGGGTTCCTCCTCCGGTTTTGCCACCCACCCCGCCCCCCCCCCCCTCTCCACATTTAGAATCACCGCGTTTTGAATAATAATTATAATTGCATTTACGTAGCGCCTTTCATCAAGGATCCTACAACGCCGTATGGGACACAGCAGCAGCAGACACTCACCATAAAAGTAATTATATAATTACATTTTAAGAATCTATTTACTTAACGAAAAGTTTGAGCAGTGGATGCGTATAAATAGGTTTTAAGACGCATTAAAAACATTTTCAACAGACTCGTAGATCCTGATATCTCGTGGGAGAGCGTTCCATAGCCTGGGGCCCAACGGGTAAAAATCTCAGTCACCCACAGACCGAAGACCTCCACCTGAAAATGCAGAAGAACAACGGCATCATCACATCTTCGGGACCTTGAGCGGACACAAGGGTGCAGCATGTCAGTGATGTAGGCTGGGGCAAGACGGTTCACCGCTTTGTAAGTTAACAATAGGAGGCCAACACGGGCGTAATATGATATGAAGAATGTGTTCAGGTTAACACCCTAGCCGCCACATTCTGAACATGCTGCAAAGTATTTGATTATTCGGCTGTACACACTCTCCGCCACACCCCGGGCATGCCGGAACAACTTCCCGCGTCGCCCCTCCGCCCCCCCCCCCCCCACCGCCCCCCAAACCGTCACCACCAAGTTTCTGTGCTGGCCACAACGTGAATGGAACCGTAGCCTCGGGCATAACCCTTAACCTTGATCTGTGAACTTTTCTAGATTTGAAGCTTTCGTGACTGCAAGGATTCATACTCTTCGGCTTTTTCGGTAAAGTCACGTGGGTAAAAAATAAAAATAGAAATAAAATAATAAATCACGACAACCACAGCAAGAAACAAATGCTGAAGCCACTTGCTGTGGTTGTCCCACCTGATGACGGATGCTTGTGTTGCGCCAGAAACGTCGTGATTTATTTTATTTTATTTCTATTTAAATTTTTTACCTACGTGACTTTACCGAAAAAGCCTAAGAGCATGTTAACTTATCCCCCAACCCCTTAACTTAGCGCTAACCCTGTGTGCACGCGTCTGTGCGTCGCTGTGTATGCTAATACGAACCCTGTGAAACCGAGTTCGATACCCACTCACAGCCCCCTTAACACCGGCGGCGATTACCTGAACCGGTTCTGGGGCTCCCCTGCATCGACTCGGCCTTAAATGAGTACCCGGCGCGGTGTGTAGTAAACATCTACACACGAGTCGGAGGGTGGGGGGGGGGTGGATGGGTGGCCGGTAACACCACGCCCGGCCGACCGCCTTTGTCTCCCCAGTGTGTAGATGTTTACTAGATGTTTACTAGATGTTTACTACACACTGGGGAGACAAAGGCGGTCGGGCGGGCATGGTGCTGCCACCCCTCCCCTCCAACTCGCGTGCTGTGCCGGCCTTTATAGGTGCCACTTGGCAAAGAAGCGCTTGTCCCCAACAGTCAGTTAAAGGCTACACGGGGGTGTGCGGGTGGGGGGATCTCTGTCTTTGTTTGTGCGCAGACTCTGAGGAGGTGCCGGGACTCTCTGCGCGCCGCGGGAGAGTGGCTTTCGCCGTGGCGCTCGGCGCTCAAGTCGGTGGGCAGCCGCTTCGGCACGGGCGTGCTCTCCTACTTCCTGTTCCTGCGCTGGCTGCTGTGGTTCGACCTGCTCGCCGTGCTGCTCACCGTGGGCTTCATGCTCATCCCGCAGTCGCTCGAGGTCACCGACTCGAACGGCACTGCCGGAACGCCGTTCCGCGGCCTCGAGATCCTCACCGGCGCCGTGAGTGCCGCACGTCGCCGTGGCAACGGCAGCAGCAGTGGTTTTAAGAAGCAGCAGCAGCAGCAGCATTAGCATGAGTAGCATCATCATCGGCGTCGTCGTCGTCGTCGTTGTTATAGTCATCTTAAACATCATTGTTATCGCAATCATCGGCATTAGCAACGGTAGGATTATCATCATCGTCGTCATCACCAGCCTCATTATTATCAGTGGCAGCATTAGCATCGTTATCTAGAACAGCAGCAGAAGGATCATCATCATCAGTCGGTGACTGATACATAGACACACGCAAAGGTGTGCCACTCACAAGCAGAAGGTACGACTCCCATCATGCCTTGCGTTGCCACGTGACAATATCTTTGCACATGCGATTTTCTTGGCCTTATGGACAAGAAAACAGTACAGATGGGGCTTTTCAACATTTATAGACAGCGTTAGATGTGTATTGCTGCTACAGTTGTCGACACTGCTGCTGATACCACTGCCGCTGTTCCTGCTGCTGCTACTACTTCTGCTACTGCTGCTACTACTGCCGCTGTTGCTGCTGCTACTACTACTTCTGCTATAACTGCCGATACTACTACTGCCGCTACTGCCGCTACTGCCGCTGCTCCTACTGCTGCCGCTACTGCTGCTGCTACTACTGCTGCTACTACTTCTGCCACTACTGCTGCCGCTGTTGCCGCCGTGGTGTGCGCGCGTTGACTGACAGGGCGCCTTCACGGACTCGCTGCTCTACTACGGCTTCTACTCGAACTCGACGCTGCTGCTGCGTGACGGCAGGGACTCGCCCTACAACATGCAGCTCTCTTACTTCTTCACTACGGCCGCCTACATCATCGCCTGCGCCGTGGGGCTGCTCTACAGGTTGCGCCCGCCCCCTTCCCCAGCGCCTGTGTGTGTGATGAGGGGGTGCGGCAGAGGTCGCAAACGGGTTTTGATTCCTTACCCGTACCCGGCCGCACCAGGGTCGCAAATGGGTACCCGTACCCGTACCCGGCCGGGTACGGGTAGCCGTTCCCTACCCGTACCTGTACCCTACCCGAAATGAGTGACAAACGGTTACTCACCAGTGACTCACGGCCTACCCGTACCCGTACCCGGCCGCACCAGGGTCGTAAACGGCTACCCGTACCCGGCTGGGTACGGGTAGCCGGGTATCGGGTAGGGTACGGTTATCGGGTACCCGGTTGCGACCTCTGGGGAGCGGTGATGTAGCGCTACGCCGCGGTACGAACCCGGAGACACGAGTTCGATTCCCGCTCACGGCCAACACCAGTGACGATTATCTGAACCGGTCCCGGGCCTCCCCTAGGTCGACTCGGCCTCAAATGAGTACCTGGTGCGGTGTGTAAACATTGCCACTAGGGAGACAAAGGTGGTCGGGCGTGGTGCTGGCCACCCACCCCCTCGTGTGCCGTTCCGGCCTTCATAGGTGCTCGCTAACAGCACTTGCCCCAATAGTCTGTTAAAGGCTATACGGGGGTTCTTTGTCTTTGTGTGTGGTGTGTGGTGGGGGGGAGCGGTGATGTAGCGGTTAGCGCTACGCCGCGGTACGAACCCGGCGACCCGGGTTCGATTCCCGCTCACGGCCAACACCGGTGACAATTATTTGAACCAGTCCTGGGCCTCCCCTAGGTCGACTCGGCCTCAAATGAGTGCCTGGTGCGATGTGTAAACATCGCCACTAGGGAGACAAAGGCGGCTGGGCGCGGTCTTGGCCACCCACCCCCTCGTGTGCCGTGCCGGCCTTTATAGGTGCTCGCTAACAGCACTCGCCCCTACAGTTTGTTCAGGCTATTCGGGGGATCTTTTTGCGTGGTGGGGAGGGGGGGTCGATGCTAAAACACAGCAAGGTGGCGATGTCACCGCCACTTAGTGGCGAATGGCGGCTGTTGTTGTTCTTGTGTGTGTGTGTGGAGAGCGGTAGTGTAGCGGGTTGTGCGCTGCGCTACGAACCCAGCGACCCGGGTTCGATTCCCGTTCACGGCCAACACCGGTGACGATTATCTGAACCGGTGCTGGGCCTCCCCTAGGTAGTCTAAGCCTCAAATGAGTACCTGGTGCAGTGTGCGGTCGGGTGTGGTGCTGGCCATCCACCCTCTCGTGTGCCGTGCCGGCCTTCACAGGTGCTGCTCGTGAACAGCACTTGCCCCAACAGTCTGTTACAGGCTGCACGGGGGAGCTTTGTCTTTTTGTCAGCTGGTGCGTCACTCAGCGTGCCACGTTGATGACGCGGTGTGCCGCTCGCTGCCCCCCCCCCCCAGCATGGGGAGCTCTTTCAGCCAGAACTACGTGGTGCCGGGCCAGGGCACGGACTACAGCAAAGCGTTCTGCTCCTGGGACTTCCGGCTCACGAACGAGAAGGCCGTGACCCTCAAACAGCGCAACCTCAGCACCCAGCTCAAGGTGGGGGCGACCGGGGGGGGGGGGGAGGGGTTGCGGGAGGCACATCCATTTAAATAAGGGGGGTCGCCACCTAATGATGGGAGCAATCGTGCGGTGTAAGAATCTAAATTTTGCTGAACGTGCAGCCGTGTACGGTGGTCACGATTGGTAGCAGGGGGTCACATGGGGGGGAGTAACAGAGGGTCACTCGGGGGGTCATTACTAGGTGGTCACAACACGGGGGTCACGGTGGGAGGTCACGGTGGAAGGTCACGATGACAGGAGGTCACGGTGGGAGGTCACGGTGGGAGGTCACGATGGGAGGTCACAACGATAGGAGGTCACGATGGGAGGTCACGATGGGAGGTCACAATGGGAGGTCACAACGATGGGAGGTCACAACGATGGGAGGTCACGGTGTGGGGTCGTGCACCCTTCATTGCAGGAGCTGCTGGCGGAGCTGCGCGCCGACGACGAGGCGCTGTCGTTGCCGCAGCGCCTGCGGAAGCTGCTGGTGCACATGGGCGTGTGGCTCGCCACCACCGCCGCCTCCGCGGGCTCCTGCGCCGGCATCTACTTCCTGTCCAAAAATACTAAGGTGGCGCGGCACGCACGCACGCACGCGCACACACACACACACACTCACGCACACACACACTCACGTACACGCACACACACTCACGTACACGCACACACACACTTACGTGCATGCACGCACGCGCACACACACACACACACACTCACGCACGCACACACACACACACACTCACGCACGCACACACACACACACTCATGCGCGCACACACACACACGCACGCACACACACACTCACGTGCACGCACGCACGCGCGTACACACACGCACACACACACTCACGCACGCGCATACACACACACTCACGCACGCGCACACACACACACGCACGCACACACACACTCACGTACACGCACGTGCACACATGTACGTGCGCACACCACATGCGCGCACGCACATGTGCACGCAAATATAAAGATCCCTCGTGTTGCCTTAACAGACTGTTGGGGCAAGTGCTGTTAGAGTCCGGCCACATTTGTCTCCCCAGTGGCCATCTTTACACACTGCACCAAGTACTCATTTGAGGCTGAGTCGACCTAGGGGATGCCCAAAACCGGTTCAGATAATCGTCACTGGCGTTGGCGCATAGCGGTACAAACGAGCCGGGGGCCCTCATGTTCCTCTACCCCCATATCTCAATGTCCACACGTCTCCACATCCCCTTGTATTCACGTTAGCGGATTTCCCCGTTTCTCTACATCCCCCCCCCCGCGTCCCTGTGTCTCAGTGCCCCCGTGTCTCTCCGCATATCAATGCCCCAGTTTGTCCCCGTGTCCCCCGCAGCACCAGCAGGACGGCAACCTGGCGGACGAGGCGGCCCTGCTGCTCCTGCCGTTTGTCGTGTGCCTCCTCAACCTGGTGCTGCCGCTGCTCTACTCGCTGATCGGCCTCGTGGAGGTCTACCGCCACCCGCGACACCGGATCTTCGCCAACATCCTCCGGTCCGCACCGCCGACCCGTACTCGGCCTCCGACCTTCTGAGCTGTCTCACCGACCCCTACTCAGCCTCTGACCTCCTGACCTGTCTCACCGACCCCTACTCAGCCTCCGACCTCCTGACCTGTCTCACGAACTCCGACTCGCCCTCCGACCTCCTGACCTGTCTCACTGACCCCTACTTGCCCTCCGACCTCCTGATCTGTCTCACCGACCCCGACTCACCCTCCGACCTCCTGACCTGTCTCACCGACCCCTACTCGCCCTCCGACCTCCTGACCTGTCTCACCGACCCCCACTCCCCCTCTGTGACCCTCTTACCCATCCCAGTGTCCGACTGTTCTACAAGGGGAAGGAGGGAGGGAGGGAGTGAGTTTGTGTGTGAGAGTGAGGAAGAGTCTGAGTAAACGAGGGAGCGAGATTCGAGCCGTGTGTGTGTCCACGTTGCTATGTGTGTGTGTGTGCACGTTGCTATATGCGTGTGTGCGCATTGCTATGTGTGTGTGTAAGTGTGCTTTGATACGTATGTATACGTTGCTACTTGTGTGCGTGTGCACATAGCTATGTGTGTGTACGTCCACGTTGCTATTTGTGACAGTGTGTGTGCACGTTGGTGTGTATGCACTTGCCGTTCCTGTGTGTATTTAGATGAATGGGTGAGTATGTGTGTATGTATGTATGTATGTTGAACGTCTTTCGCACAGTACGTAAGCTAACCATTGAGAATAGGTTTTTACCCTTTTATCTGGTAACAAAACAGGTGTTAAGTTGTTAAAACACCAAGGAATCATGTCTGCATTAACCACAATGCTTGTGGTCAGAATGCAAACAAAAAACATACTCTGATAATATAAACATTGTCTTTGAACTAATTGGTCCACACCAGAAACAGCTTTCTTTTGAGCCTCGTCTCAAACGGTGTTAGACCAGAGGACGCCAAAGGGCGTACGAAGCTAACCATTGCTAAGCGGAGGTGCGGGGTGCTAATCGGAGGTTCGGAGTGGTGGTGCAGCTGTTCGCGCACTGCCCTACGAACCTGGCGACCTCAGTTTGCTTCCTGGCCAGTCGGGAAATCAGCGGCGGGCGACCTCCCAACCTGTGCTGGGTCGACTCGTCCTCAGACGAGTAACCAGTCACGGTGTCCATGCACGTCGCATCGGCACCGGGGGAGACACAGGCGGCGGTTTACGGCACTGACCCCACCGCCCTCTTCGCACGCCACGGTGGCGGCGACGGTGGCGGCCCGTGACGGGGACTTGCCGACGACACCTGTCCCATTCAAATCAGAATCTTTCTTTAGATCGGAGGAATCCGATGAGCTATGAAGCTTATACTCTTAGGTAAATAAATAAATAATAAAACATGATAAATAATAATAAAAATTTAATAATAAATCACGACGTTTCCGAAACGTCGTGATTTATTATTTTATTTCTATTATTATTTCTATTATAATTTTTACCTACGTGACTTTACCGAAAAAACCTAAGAGTATGAATTCTTGCAGTCACGAAAGCTTCAAATCTAGAAGCTCTTTTTTCCCGACTAATGTCTAGTAGGGGCAGGTCAACACGTTACCGTTGAGTAGGTTTGCGTGCGTGCGTGCGTGCGGTCGTGCGTGCGTGCGTGTGTGCGTGCGAGGTGATACGAAGAGAGAGAGTGACCCGGCCATCGTGTTGCACTCTGCTCGCAGAAACGTCATCCTGAAGATGTCCCTCCTCGGCATCCTCTGCTACTACTGGATAGACATCGTGCCAGAGTCGGGCATGACGGTGAGGATCGTCTTCTCTCCTTCGTCTCTCCCCCCGCTCCCCGCCCCCCCATCTCTCTGTCTCTTTCTCTTCTGCTTTTCTCTGTCCTGCCATAGATCCAGTGCCGGATTACCCGAGTGGCAAAAGTATCATGTGCTACGGGCCCCGCACTTTCAAAGGCCCCGCGCTAAATGCTTTCAAGCTATCAATTCCGGTGCAGTGATTCTGCACTTGCTCTATTGCTATAGTACTATACCGCCTTCAAATTTTTACCAACGACTGGGTGTTTAAGGTTAGCGATTTGTCGTATTATCTGGCTGTATGGCAAATGAAAAAATGCAATTACTTTACTATGCAACTAAAACATTTGTGTTTTAATATTTACGTGTTTTTTTTTATTTAGGGCCCCTTTATAACATATGCTACAGGCCCCGCACTAGCTTAATCCAGCACTGTGTAGATTGTGACTCGGTTCGTCTCGGGAGACCAGTTTGTCTAAACAGGACACGGCGAGGGCCCCGTGTATCCTGGTTCCGTGCTTTGTTTGATTCGTCGAAAATGTAAATCAAATCAGATACGCGACTGGCGAGAGACTCACGCTGTCACCGTGCCCCACCGTCCTTCTGCCTCCTGACCTCTGACCCGAACTTTCCGCCTCTCTTTTACCAATATTTGGCGCGTGTCTTTGTCTGTTTACATGCCCGTGTAATGATCGCCTTAGATCTATATTGAGATGTCTTCCTTTAAGACATTTGTCTTAGCCTACTTTGCTTGCTGGAAACTCATTTGATTTAATATCGCTCGATGTTTGCACACTGTATTTATCGATTTTCCTTCTGTGAACACGGCTGTTTTTTGGCCCCGGTGTTTCCGTTTTTTCTTCACTTTCGTCCTTTGTTTAAAAAGCCATCGGCTCTTTTTCGATGTGCTGACCCACGTCACTTGCAATTAAGACTAATCCATCTCTTGATTTTTCATTTTGTAAACAAAAAAATACTTTCACTCCTTTAACCCCTGACCTCTCACGTGTGACGCCGCAGTGCTGGGAGACGTTCGTTGGGCAGGACCTCTACCGCCTCATCGTGATGGACTTCATCTTCAGCCTGCTCGAGACGTTCTTTGGAGAATTCATCTGGGGGTATGTGTGGTGGTCGACCCCTATATAGACAAAGATTCACCCCCCCAAAGCCTTTAACGGACTGCTGGGGACAATTGCTCTCAGCGAGCACCTATGAAGGCCGGCACGGCATACGAGTGGGGAGGGTGGCCAGCACCACGCCCGGCCGCCTTTGTCTCCCCACCGGATATGTTTGCACACCACAGCAGGTTCTGAATTATTTTGCCCACTCTTCAGGTCAGGTCAAAATATTTCAACTAGTTTGTTCTAAAGGGGGGGGTTTAAATACTGTACATTTATATTTCGTACCCTTATACTACTTTTATACCTTGAGTTGCTTTTTAAGCAGACTGATGGACAGTCATCCTTCAGTAAATCAATATGATGATGGTGATGATCGCGGTGATTATTATGATGGTGACGTTCGTGATGATGGTGATGACGGTGATGATAATGATGAGGGTGGTGACGATGGTGCTGCTGATGGTAATGTTAGATTGTGACGATGGTGATGATGGTGATGATGATGGTGATAATGATGAGATGATGATGGTGACGATGGTGATAATGATGATGGTAATGATGATTCGGTCGGTACTGTTGGATGTGGTGCCAGGTTGGGTGCGCGCTGCTGCTACAAGGGCGAGGTCGGCTCCCACAAACCCGAGTTCGACATCGCTCGCAACGTCCTCAACCTCATCAACGCACAGACGCTCTTGTGGTACAGCCCACACGCTCGATCGCTCACTCCCTCACACTCTCCCACACTCTCGCACACTCTCGCACACTCTCACGCACTTTCACACAGTCTGACGCATCTCCCGCACACTCTCACGCATCTCCCGCGCACTCTTACGAACTCCCGCAATCTCTCACGCACCCCCGCACACTCGACCTGTCACTCTGGTGCGCTCACTTGCTCGGTCGCTCATACTCGCAGACGCTCGCTCGCTCGCTCGTTGGCCCACGCTCGCGCGCGCTCACACGCGCTCTTGCTCGCTCACAGTCGCTCTATTTCGCTCGCTCGCTCGCTCACTCAGTCGCACTCTGGCCATCGCACGTTCACGCGAGCTGCTCCCTCCCGCGTACCCACTCGCTCACGCTCGCACCCTCGGTCACTCGCTCGCACGCACGCACACACGCACACACGCACACACGCACGCGCACACACGGGCATGCACCCATTTCCCCCGATGCCAGCTCTGGGCAACGCGAGCAGTGACAGGGACTTCATTTTCCGGGAGGGGTGTGCTCAGGATGTCCGTGCAATTCATCTTAAATGTTATTTACGTCAAGAAGGCAAACTGCCGTGTCTGGAGAAACCCCCCCCCCCCCCTCGATGGCACACCGCGTACACGAGGGGAGAAGGCGTGTGACGTTGACGGAGCAGCGGAGGGCGACGGGGTCGGTGATCAACCGAGTGTCCGCGTCGGTCGTTGTCCTCTCCCCACCCAGGCTGGGATTGTTCTTCTCGCCGTTGCTGCCGTTCATCCAAATCATCAAGCTCGTCATCATCTTCTACGTGAAGAAGGTGACTCCACGCAGCCAGGGGTTTACGGCCACTGCACACACCGCACACGCCGGATGGCTGGTAATCACTGACAGCTGTACCATGGTGGGTGGGGGGGGGGGGGGGGGGGACTGCGAGGACTGGAGTTGAGAATGGAATCGTTCACGCGACATCGGCCCAGATGGATCATTAATCCAGCAGCGGATAGATGATAGATGATGGCAGCCGCTGATAACAATTACGACGATGACAATTGTTTGATAACGTCGCGTGCGTACTGCACATGCATCGTGTGAGCAGTGGCCCCTTTTCCACTGGCATATCCGAGCCGTGCCAGCGCGGGGCCCGCACGGTGCCGGTGGTCTTCCCAGTGGCTATTCGCCGAGGCGAACCAGAACCAAGCCGTGAAATGTCGGCCTCACGGGACGTCTCAATCTGGCGTGGGGACCAAGCAGGGCCAGGGGCGGGGGCGAATGTAATTTACGCGCTGACTCAGCGGCACGGCTTCGGGTTCTGGAGTGGAAAAAGGCGTAAGAAGCGGCGAATCGATCCATCGTTGGATGACACCCCCCCCCCTCTCTCCCCCCCCCCCTTGTCACCCCGGTGACCCCTGACCCCCTTCCAGCTGAGCCTGCGCATGAACTGCCAGCCGCCGCGGCGGGCGTGGAGGGCCGCCCAGACGTCCACCTTCTTCATCTTCCTGCAGTTCTTCCCCGCCTTCGTGGGCTACGTGAGCCTGGTGGTGGTCCTCATGTGGAGGTGGGTGGCAACGGCGATCCTGCGGGGTTGGGGGGGGGGAGTTGCGGCACGCAGGGCACGGCGATGGCGGCGGTGGTGGCCACGTTGGCGGTGAGGCTGCTGCGAGACTGGTCGTTGAATGACTGGGTGTCACGGAGCATCGGAGGACCCCGTAGCGTCGGAGGGGGCTTAGCATACCCCTCCCCCGACCCCCCCCCCCACATCACAACAAAATGTTCGTTCGATATTCAACGCCAGTCGTGGGTTTGCTTCAAATTCGGCAAATGCACGTAACCGTGACTGAACTGACGCAGATGTGCCCTAGCACGTATACATCTATCCCTACGCAAAAAAAAAATATCAAAGTATTTTATTTTGACGAATTATTTCGGCCACACAGCATTCTGGGAGTGCATCTTTTCAGCAGCATTGTTTCAAGGCAGGCAAACTGTGGACCGGTTTTGACACACGGTGTCTCGTCAGCAGAGTCGAGTTCGCTTGAAACGAATGCTGGTGAACTGCCGATCTCGCAGGGGCAAGGACCCTGACTGACGCTTTCCGCTCTGGGGGCCTCGGTTCGACGCAAAATGACGCAGTGATACGCAAACTCAAAATAACCACCGGCGTCTTTGTGCAGAACGTAACAAAATAGATACGCAGACAGCATATCTCCCTTTCACACGTTGCGCGTGTGTTCTTGTTTGTTCACGTGGAGAGATGGATTCGCGAAGGAGATATTTCTCATTGGATTTTTTTTTCATATTCTCTACGACAAAAGCTCACGGTCGTTTTTTCAGTTGCGTGCCGAAGGATGCACGGTAGCTCGCCCTCTGCCGCTTGAGTGCCGTACAGCAGCTCCACGGAGCTCGCACCCATTCTGCGTGGCGTGTGTCGTCGTGCCCCCCACCCACCCCCGTTGAGTTTTCTCAGTGCCCCTCCCCCCCCGTCCCCTCGTTTGAAAAACAAGCCCCACGCTACAGAGGGCACACGGTGGGGCGGGGGCGGGGGCGGGGGGTCACGAAAGAGCTGCAGGGGAGGGAGGGGAAGGAGTGCAGGGGCGAGGAGAGGGAAGGGGAAGGGAATGGGCGATGGAGAAGAGGAGGTGAGGCTGTGAGAGAGGAACGGAAGGAGGTTAAGGAAGGGGGCTGCTTCATGTACAGGGGCAGTGTTGAGTCTATAGGAAGTGTTGTGTCTACGGTGCAGTGTTGAGTCTACGGTGCAGAGTTGAGTTTATGGTGCAGTGTTGAGTCTATGGTGCAGTGCTGAGTCTATGGTGCAGTGTTGAGTCTGTGGTGCAGTGCTGAGTCTATGGTGCAGTGTTGAGTCTATGGGCAGCGTTGAGTCTATGGTGCAGTGTTGAGTCTGTGGTGCAGTGTTGAGTCTATGGGCAGTGCTGAGTCTATGGTGCAGTGTTGAGTCTATGGGCAGTGTTGAGTCTATGGTGCAGTGTTGAGTC
>CM025652.2:3010686-3041743 GCA_014621495.2 Entosphenus tridentatus
TCCATAGGCAGGTGAGGTCACGTAGCTGTCCTGTCCATAGGCAGGTGGGGTCACGTACCTGTCCTGTCCATAGGCAGGTGAAGTCACGTACCTGTCCTGTCCGTAGTAGGTGAGATCACGTACCTGTCGGTGTCCAGGTAGCTCACTTAACGTGTTGACCAGATGAGTTGCGGCCCGGGTTGAGTGTACTGTTTGGCTGTTACACAACCGACCTGCTCGCCTGGCACCTACCTGGCCACACCAGGTGGAAGCACATCCCTCGCCAGTCTCATGCCCGTGGGGACGATTTGCAATGGCGATTTTTAAAATAAAGCTGGCATCTCCGATCATCAAAGTAATCGATTACTCTCCCATTCATCGGTTCTGTTACTCGACTAATTGTACGGATAAGGCAAACAAAAAAACAGTCTGACCTTCGCCCACGTGTGACACTGGATGGGAGCTGATGGGCGGGGTGTTGTGACGTCAGAATTGTCAGTTGCGCCACGTTAGGCGTGGCTTGCAGGGGGTTTTCTTCCTTCGGCAGGCAGAATGTGGAGGCGACCTCCATTTTTAAAGGGGCAGTCGTTTACAATTTTTGCGATTCGACGAATCATCGCCGATTCTGACGTTCGGTCGCTGCGGCCACGCCCGCGCTCCGCGTTTGTCTGTGCAGATGAGGAGGAGACAACGACGACGAGACGAACGACGACGGCCATGGGGCCTCCACAACCCAGCCGGACTGCGAGCACCACCAGCCCCCGACCGTCGCCGCCACCGCCACCGCCCCCAGGTCAGCCGACGCACTCGCACACTAACTCGCGACGTCGCTCATCCCAAACATAACCGCGGGCCACCCTGTCAATATTTTTTCTACAAATTATCACTCAACAAAGTGGCTTATCGCGTGTAAATATCTAACAGCCAACGATTCTATAAATGAACGTTGATTCTAAACGTGGAGGGGAAAACCAGAGGAGCTGGAGAAAAATCCACGTGACCACAGGCAGAACACACAAACTCAAAATATACAGGCGTCAGGGTCGGGATTGAACCCACGACCTCCTGTATACCAGGCGAGGGAGTTAACATCTTGCCATGGCAGCACCCAACACGGACAACCTTTTAAGGTCACGATGTGATTACTTAGTCGTTTCCAGGCTGCACTCCATCCGTAGCGGTGGGCTCAGTGGGAATTGTCATTTGTTTATCTCAATGCTTGTCAATAGATTATGTAAATTAGTTTTTTCCAATTGGGAATTAGTTTTGCGTAGGATTATCAACGTTTTTTTCCAATTAAAATCAATCACGTGTCCTTGCTGGTAGGCACGAGAGCCGAGCGCGAGGTTAATAGAACACCAGGGGGAACATCAAATATGAAACTTGGCAGTAGCACGGCGTGTCTCCCAACGAGGCCATCAGATTGAGCTTCATACCGGTGATGTTGCATGTAAAAAAAATAAATCACTAAAACCCGGCACGCTTGCATCACTTGACGACGGTATTTTATACGGCTGCGTCGGGTGGAGGACGGTGTGCGACACACGTTGGTGTTGCGCTCACGCGGTCTGGCTCGAAGATATATCGTGGATGTGTGCACCTTATTCTGATAAATAAAAAAAATTCAACTCCCACATATTCGTCAATAACACTGTGTGGCCTTAAACGAGAAAAATGTATCATAGGCAACGTTTCGCGCAATGGCTATGAAGACATTGCCTATTATTTATTTTAACTTTTGAAGTCCACACAGTGTTGCTATCGACGAATGTGATGAGGTTATCCGTTATTTGTGCTCGCTCGCCACTGCCAACGCAGCAGTTTCGCATAATTAATTACTTATCCCAATGCACGTATTGACATTTGCACTTTAAAAGTAAATATCCGCAGTGGTGCGTACATAACATGACATGCCACAAAGCATGTAAAACAACAGTCGCGTTTAAATGATGAAGTTCCGTACAGATGATTTTTTTCGTATTGTTTGACCGTTAACCCTGAAACCCGTTTGCTCTCACGGACCGGACAGTGCGGCAGCTTTTCAGCGGCTCGCTGACGTTCGACAACGTGGAGTTCACGCCGGCGCTGGGCGACAGGGAGAGCAACGTCTTCAGGGCCATGGCAGAGCACGTGGCTCACCTGGTGAGTGCCTTAGAGGCACAGCGCTTTCTTTTTTAATCTGTTTTTTTTAATTAAACAAGAGCCCAATACAGAACGCAAATGACGGGGGGCGGGGGGGGGGGGGGTACAGACACCTCGCGTGCAACAGCTATAAACTGATTCATTTTACTAGGTAAGGCTCGCTGAGCTATGTAGCTCTGACCTGGCTACCGCAAATGATAGCTCAACGAAGTGGCTCATCGTGTGCAAATTTATAGCAGCCGAATATTCTAAACACGCGTTGATTCTAAATGTGGAGGGAAAAACCGGAGGACCCGGAGAAAAAATCCATGCGACCACGAGGAGAAAACCCGAGGCCAGGTGCCCTCGGGGTAGGGACCGGAAAAAGGTGGCTGTACTCACTCCCCTACGTCACGTCGGGGGCAACGGTCGGGAGCGTGGAATTTCTAGGGGAGGGTAAGACGAGGGGAGGAGGGGGGGGGGATGACTCTCTTTCTCTCTTAAAGGCACACGCGCTCCACTCTCTCTCTCTCTCCCTCTCTTAAGACACTCTCGTAAAGGTTGCTCTCTCAAAAGTGCTTTAGAGGTGCACCCTTGTCAAGGGACACTGTCTCTTAAAGTTGCAAAGACAAAGATCCACCCATATAGCCTAAACAGACTGTTGGGGCAAGGTGCTGTTAGCAAGCGCCGATGCAGGCTGCCATGGCACACGAGGAGGTGGGTGGCCAACACCATGCCCTTTGTCTCCCCAGTGGCGATGTTTACACACCACACGAGGTACTCGTTTGAGGCTGAGTCGACCTAGGGGAAGCCCATGACCGGTTCAGATAATCATCACTGGTGTTGGCCATGAAGGGTTAATCGAACTCGGGTCGCCGGGTTCGTAGCGCAGAGGGGTTCTCTCCCACAACGGTGCCTTATCGCTTAAAGGGAAAGGATGTCTTCAAGGTGCAGGTGTGCACTGACTATGTGCAGCAACTAGCACGTAATCGTTTTCATCCACTTTGACGGAGGCACCGTATCCCTTTCTTCGTACGAGTCATGTGACGGGTAACAAATGACCATACGTAGCAGTGTTATTGCCAGAAGGGGCGAACTTCCAAAGGGAACTTTGCCGCTCGCCAAGGGTGCCGGTTTACATTCAAGAGTGTGTGGGCCTAGCGCCATCCACCGGGGCCAACCAGTAGCCCCCTCTTACCGCCGATCTCAACCGCTGCCCCCCTTGCCCATCGTTGTCGCTGCCCCCGCCACCACCACCCGCGCAGCTGGAGCAGGCGCTGGGCGATGAGGAGGTGCGCGCGGTGGTGACGGAGTTCGCGCGGGGCAGCGTGGTGGCGCGCTACGAGCTCGCCGTCACGTCCGCCCGCCTGGTGTCCGCGGACGAGCTGCAGGGCCGGGTGGCGCGCCACATCGGGCAGCATGGAGGACGCCTCGGGGACCTGGCTGTCGCACCCGGGTCCTTGCACGTGGCCGGTGAGATGCGGGAGCAGTCGTGCACATGCCCAGCACCATTATCTGTATATAAATGTATTTTTCTTTTACCAGATAAGGTGCACTGAGCTATAGAGCTCTTTTTCAGAAGCGACCTGGCCACAAATGATTGCCCAACAAAGTGGCTTATCATGTGGAAATTTATAGCAACCAAATACTCTAAACGCATGTTTCTAAATGTGGAGGGAAAAACCGGAGGACCTGTAGAAAAATCCATGCGACCACAGGGAGAACACATTTTTTGGTTCTTTCGGTAAAGTCACGTAGGTAGAAAAACAATAATAAAGTTAATAAAAGTGAAAAATAATAAAATTAAAATAAAAACCACGACGTTTCGATCACAACACAAGCGGTCGTCATCAGGAAAAGGGGGTTAGCCTCTAAAGGCAAACTATTTATAAAGGTTTAAAATGGGCGTAGCCCAAGTGTCAGCAGCATGGGCGGTGCAGCTTATGTTAATGTAAGTGATGGACCACAGCGGCGTTGGTGGTGGGTTTCCAACAACAGGGAGAACATTCGAACTCCAAATATATAGGCATCAGGGTCGGGATCGAACCCACAGCCTCCTATATACCAGGCGAGATAGTTAACATCTCACCACCATGGCACCTCTAACTCTAACCCAAGCCACAACAATGTTCTAGATGTGGTATGCACGAATTATTTTCATATCCCTGAACCCTAACCCCATCACAACCCTGAGTATGGTATGATAGAGTAAAATCCACGCACTGATTTGGCTCTTCTTCATCATCATCGTCGTCATTGTCGTGTTTATCTTTGTCCTCATTAATGTTTCCAGATGGTCCGTCCTCGTCAGCGTCATCATCGTCATCGTCCGTGTCGGGACCTGGGACCTCATCGCGTCTTACCGTCGGCCTCTCCGTGGGGCTTCTGCTGCTGCTGGGCATCGTGGCGGCCGTGGCGGCCGTCGTTCTGATGCGGAAGCGGCAGGAGGGGGCCCTGCTCAAGCTCCCGTTCATGTGAAGTTCACGAGACCCACGAGACCACAGCAACACTTATTTAATTATTATTATTCTTTATTTTACTTAATCATAATTTTAAATAAAATAACAGAAGTCACAGAGGGGATACATTTCGCGTGTGCACAACATAATCGTTCCAGCCGCAACCTTTTAGTAAAATCACCCCCAAAGTGAGGGCCGATTAATGTTACACGGGTTCACTACCCTACAACTGTAGGGATAACGGTAGGGAACAGTGGGTTAACCAAGGAAGGGGGAGAAAGGGGGATACGGGAAGGGAGGGGTTGGGGGAGAGGACCACGGCAACACTTCAACACAACCCCAACATAAACACCGCAGGACGTGAACCCCACAGCGATCAGATCGCTGTAATCCCGGTCACTAAACCAACACACACGCATGTGGGTTTAGTGAACAAGAAACCACCCAACACACACACACACACACCCCACACCTCATAACACCACCGACCCAGTAAACATGGGCCAACGCTGGTCCAACGGTTCCAACCGCATGCCAAAGTTGGCCCAATACCACACGTTCGCAGGGAAGGCACCTGCACGGCGAGGCGGGCGACCGATCTGATGGCGCACGTTGCCCGCCAGGCACCTTTCATGGCTACGGCTGGCCCCATGCTTGCCCCTGTGACCCCCCAACCCCTGCCTCACACCCCCCTCCTATCTTCCCTCCGCTCCTGCTGCAGGTATTTCCGCAAGAAGCCGCTGAAGGAGGACATCACCGGCCTGGACGACAAGCAGGGGGAGACACCAGCCTACAGGTGCCTTTAATACGAGCTCCCCATCGCCTGCAATCGCATCACCTTTTATTTTCCGGCCACCGTTAACGTCGGTGGCGAGTGTCATTTGAACATGTCCTGGGAACCCCCGCCCCGCCCCTCCTTCACCAACCCGTCCTGACCAGTGTGCTATGTGTGTCCAAACAACTCCCACGACCAACATGGCTTGGGGAGGCTTTCATTCAGCAGTGGACCGACAAACGGCTGAAAACGTAGCATGTAGGAATTTGGCACGCATTTGTAATCCAGGTGTGGATTTTCGGGTTAGGTTCGGCCGCTTGCTGAGAAGTTATTTTCTCAAGCCTCCATGACGCGCCACAACTTCTGAAGATGCCCGCAGTAGTGCGTTGGCGAAAGCTTTAGAGAAGATATGCTCAATACACGGCTTAACCCGGACCACCACACTGGGCTGTAGATGTACTTTGTATGAATTCAACTCTGTAAGGTTTGCTACTAACATTGTCCCCGCATTCCCCACGATGCCCCTTCTCTTCCCCTCCTTCCCCTCAGCAACCCGGTTGTTGGGATGGATAACAACACATACAGCATACCCGTGCAAGGCTTCTCGGAGACCTAGGCCCGGGCGCGTTCATCCTGCAAGACTCTTACGCCTGTCTCTAAAGGCCTCCAAGTCACCTTTAAAAACTAAAAAAACAAGTATCTTTTGGGTGTTCTTAAAAAGGGGTAACTTTCCTGTAAACCCATTACCATTTTAGACCCTGGATATGCTTTTTAAGGGCTGGCAGTTTGCTTTAAACATTTTTTTTATTTGGGGTGTTTGCACATTAAGGGCAGAATCGTAATGTTAGAAACACAGCGGTGTGAAGAAAATATTTACCTAATGTAAACAGTTATTTGCCAAAATAGAAGCACAGCCAAGAAACGTTCACTTGGGGGGTTCTGTTAGAGAACACACATTCTGGCAAGCGGTAATACAAATGTGTGTGTCTGTATGTATGTGTTTGTGTGTGTCTGTGTGTGTGTGTGGAAGGTGGTGGCGCAGTGGTTAGTTCACTGTGTCGAGTGTGATTACTGGCCACGGCTAACATCAGTGGCGAGTGATATCTGAACCGGCCCTGGGCCTCCTCTGAACCGACCCTGGGCCTCCCAGGGCCAGTTCGTACTGGCCTCATGCTACAACGCTGGGCAGGAAAGCACCAGGGGTAGTCCCCCGCAACCAGGGTGCAGGCAGTGGAGTGGGACCTGCCAGTCCCTCCTAGCCTGCCACAAAGCCGGTGAAAAAGGCCCGACACATGGGTCACAAAGACGTGCAATGCTCTGCACCCAGGCAGCTGGGGCAGACTGCATATTGATCAAGGTTATCTAAAGTCCTAGGACAAGGTCAGGCGAATGATACAAGCCTGTGCAAGGCCAAAATGCGAGGAAGATAGAACCACAATCCTCTTTTATAGGTGCAGGTGGCATGGTCTTCAAGAGAAGTATTCTCTGCATGGCCTGGCGACATCCTGATGAAATACCTAATAGGATTGTAGGTGCAGCGGGACTATTTAAAACATTACAGTTTTTGTTGTGTGTAAAAGTTTGTAGGTGAATGTGGCCCGGTGGCCGTGGTCAGGCAGCTAGAGGGTTCAAGGAGCTGGAACCGCTGATATTTTTTAATTCAAAACTAGTCTCAGCCACCTGTGATTAAAGTGGAATCTCAAGTGTCGCAAGTTGATGAACGAAGCACTGTCACAAGTGATAGCCTCCAAAAATACAATTGGATTAAGTTTGGTTTTGCACTTGGTTTGGTTCAATTCCTGCTCCGATAAATTTGAATATTGGTTTGACTGCCACGTGATGAACATTACTCTGTACCACAGTGGAGGTTAAAGTGTTGCCCCCTACTCTGAACATCAGAGGTCATTTGACGGTATCTCAGAAGTGGTTCTGTTAAGTCCACTTTTCACGGGCGATAATTTAATATGGAGTTGCATTGCCCTACAAGAAGTTCCACATTGATTGTTTATCTCATAAAATGACCCTGCTAGCGGGATCAAATTAGGTAAGGAACATTTTTGGATACAGAAATATCATTGCCATGTTAAATGAGCAGAATTAAAATAGATTATCACTAATCTCCACACAAGATCTGGTCACAAGTGCCATTTATTTGACAGAATTTGGCTTTTGAGTTATTTAATGCAATATTAATTTTGACTACCATTCGCCAAACATTTCTCTGTAGCAGGGCACGTGGGAAATTGCAGCACGACATAGTATGTGGATTTAAAAATAAAGTTACCTAAAGGGAGCTCAGAAAAAAAGTTATGTATTATCATTTTTTGCGGCTCATTGCTCTAACACGGAGAAATGCAACTGCTCTACTTGGAAAGTTGACAAATAGGCAAAATATTTTCAAAGTGGTTGTTTCGCAAAGAGTGCTTTGTTGAACGCCGAGTGCGTGTGTTGTATGCTTGGTGATGGATTAAAGGGTTACAGGAGCCTGCTAGCGAGTGCGGTAACATAGTTTGACATGTAATTCTTCTTATAGGTAGACTGAGATGCACACGTGATTATAAAATTTACAAGTGAGACGTGTATTCTGTATATTATGGATTGTATTTTTCTGCATAAGCTACCTATCACTTGTACACAATGTGCCTTGATTTGAATAAACCATCATATAAAGAAATGCATTTGTTGTGTCCTGTGGGTTACCTGAATAAAACGAGCAGCCACCCCTCAAAACGAAAAATCACCTCTGTAAACTGATTACGGTGGTGCAGTGGCTATTAATTATTGGACCGTTTCATGAGCCTCACATTTATCTTACATCTTTACAACGCTTAACTGCCTTAACTCCCTTATTGACCTGGAGCTATGACAAGTCTACACTGGTCAACACACTTTTTCTGGCATAAGGTATTCCAACGGTTTTAAGGTAATTTTGGGGTGCTGATTCCAAATCTGGCATCAGTTTATTGCATTTTCAATAAAAACTGCATAAGAAAAATATTAAATAAATGTGGATATCTACATAAAATGATATTATAAACACACTATCCTAAAAATACAGCATCATATTTTAACACTAAAGCAGTCACTGACTCGCAACAACTTGCAATCATAAGTGAAAGAGTTAATTTCGGGTAAAATCAATGAAAATGGGGTATGCCGATAGCATAAAAATGAGATGTGATAGAGCAAATCTGAGATGAGATTTGGAATCAGCACCCTGAAATTCGTCTAAAACAGCTGCAAAAGTCCAGGCCAGAAAAAAATGTGTTTTTTTTGTTGACCAGTGTTATCTATAACCGGCCCTGCACCATTGCTTCGATTGTGTAAGCCATCCCGTGCTCGGGCGCCAGGCGTATTCGAAAATTCCCCTCGAACCTCAATATGAAGAGGTGATATGAAGAGGTGATATGCTTAATCTAATTTGTGAGACCGTTTAAATAATCTAAATCTAGAGATAAATCGTCTGAGATAACAACATCTATAAGGTTGCACTCATTACATATAAAGTGCTTGTCACAAATGAACCACAATACCTTGTCGATCTCGTCAAGGAGCATAAACGATCACGCGAACGCCGGTCATCCTCGCCATTGAACAAAGACGGTCACCGCATTGCGAGCTTTCAGATACGCTTTCTGTGGCCGTCTGGAACGCTCTTCCTTCCGGCATTAGGAAGCAACTGGAGCTTATGCACTTTTAAATCTGGATTGAAAACTAACTTCTTTCGAACTACTTTTTGTGCTGAGTTTGTTGTCTTTCCCCCACACCTTCGATGAGCACGGTTGGCGATGTATGGTGAAAAAGAAGTTCAACAAAGAGAAAGATCCCCCGTATAGCCTTAACAGGCTGTTGGGACAAGTGCTGTTCGTGAACACCTATGAAGGCCGGCACGGCACGCGAGGGGGTAGCCAGCACCACGCCCGGCCGCCTTTGTCTCCCCAATTGCTATGTTTTTACACACCCCATCAGGCACTAATTTGAGGCTGAGTCGACCTAGGGGAGGCCCAGGACCGGTTCAGATAATCGTCACCGGTGCTGGCCGTGATCTGGAATCAAACCCAGGTCGCCAGGTTCATAGCGCAGTGCGCTAACCGCTACACTACCGCTCCCCACACGCACACACACGCGCGCACACACAAACAAAGACAAAGATCCCCCATATAGCCTGAACAGACTGTAGGGGCAAGTGCTGTTAGCGAGCACCTACACACACATGCGCACACACACGCACACACACACAACCCCCGTAACGCGTTGCACGGAAATTCAAATTTTGGCGCCACCTGCTCTGACGTCACTGGGCCCCAAAGGGAGGGGAGGAGCGGAGGCGGGGGGTACGCAGCGGGGGGGGGCATCACGTGACCGCGCCGCTCACGTGACCGCGAGCGCGGACAGCAGTCATGGCCGCCGTGCAGTGGTGAGTTGGAGTGGCTCCCCTTTCGCTTCCTCCGCTTCTTTTTGTGCGCCGTTGGCAGCTTTTGTGACGAACGAACGAACGCTGACGATGGTGAACGTTCAGAACAAAACGTTGAGAATAAATTCAGGGAGGTCCCCTCCCTTCTTTCTCTCCTCCACCCCGTGGAGCCGTAAGCGACGGTGACGTTTTAAAGGGGCCGCGTATAACCACCACCACTTCCTCTCTCGCATCATCATCACTATTATTATTATACCACTGTTATTATTATTATTGACGAGTATCTCGAAACAAATTCTAAACCTTTTTGTCGTGATTAACGTTAAGGCGCAAACCCGGGTTGTCAATAAAGTTCAAACAAATCCGGTCACGCGCGCCACCACCGCTCGCAAACGCAACAACAACGCCGCGTTGTAAGGAGCGCCCACAGCAATTCGCTTTAATTAATACCCGCGGGGTGTGGGGTGTGGGAAGAAATAGTGCGTCTTATAATTATAATAATATTGCGATAACGCGTCCTGACGAGAGACGCGATTTGTAAGCTCGCGAGAAGCGCGGCGCTGGCTCGGAAGCAGTGGCCCCCAGTTGCATGACAGACCTCGAAGTGCTCCTCACGACTTCATCGTTATCATCGTCGTCGTCGGCCGTGGTCAATCCACTGCTGGATGAAGGCCTCTCCCCCCCCCACCCCTCCACGCCCGTCGCTATCTGCCACGGTTCTGCGGTGCAATGATCCGCCCGTAATCCGTCCTCCCGATTAGCGCACGGTTGGCTACGTACGGTGCGAAAGACGCTCAACGTTAACATCGCTCCGTCTCCTTTGTGGTCGTGACCCCTCGGACGGATTACATTAATTGGCTGCCACTCCTTCACTGGTCGTGCACCATCAGCCGTCGTCCCTTCCATGGACGTGTCCTCTCCATATGTATAAAAGGCAAAGTTGTGATTATGTGTGTCTGTTCAAAATGTTTAGCGTACTTCCCAACATGCAACAAACTTTACATTTTCCATGTGGATACTTTCCAGACTGTACACCACGGCCACCACCGGTGACGATTATTTCAACCCCTAGGTCGACTCAGCCTCAAACGAGTAACTGCTGTGGTGTGTGAACATCGCCACTGGGGAGACAAAGGCGGCCGGGCGTGGTGGATCAAAGTCCCGGGCGAAGCCGGGTAGTACAGCTAGTTTGTAATAAATGTGAAACTGATTGGAATCCACTTGGGGTGGTTTTATGCAACGTTGTCTCCGGTACCCTGATGGAGCCCACGCCTTTTGTGTTCAGCACTGGCCTTGCAAATAGTGGGGTCAGGTTTGGGGGTTGAGTTAAAGGATGTGTAACAGGGATGTAACCCGGGTTTTGCAGTTGCTGTGTTCTTTACGACGTTGAATGTTCGCTTTGCCCTGTTATTCACGGAGCGCGCCCGTGAAAGACCCAATTTCCTGAAACCGGTGCTGCAGGCATTAATAGTTGTGGTGCCGCACCAATAACAGCAGCTATGGCCTTGACGTGACCTCCTATCTCTGTGACCTCCGTGACCTGCAGGCACGCACGAAACCGTGACTACGTGCGGGAGCGCGAGCGCACATGGCTGGAGGCGCTGCCCGTGGAGCCTGGCGAGTATCACCCGCTCAAGCCCATCATGGTGAGGCCCCACGTGGTTCCTGATCCAGAGCACCCAGGCCTCTCCCAGGTCTGGGCACAAGGGCCACAGTTGGGCCTCTCTTTAGCCCTGGCTCCTGCTGTACCTGTTTTGCCGCGTGCATACAAGCAAGGGAATCGTTTTTCGTGCCCCTCTGTTACAGACAGCAAATGCATTCAATCTTTCGACCTTTAGTTAGAAAGAGTTGAAAAGCATTTAAAATCACTGCTCGGATCACTCTAGTGAACACAATGAAACTCGTGTTGGGCAGCCTGGAAAGCACAACTGCAAAAACTGTTTATTTTTTGCCACATCTTTAAAGTGTTGTATGTATGTTGAACTTCTTTGGCACCTTACGAAGCCAACGATGCTAATCAGAGTGTTCATACTGTCACGTCAAAATCAGCCTTAAATGTATTTGCTGGAAACTAAGGGTCAGAGTCATTTTAAACACCAAAGTCCAATTTACCAAGTCAATTGACTCTTGTTCCCCTGCCGTCCTCCCCTTGGGTCAGGTGACCGAGTCGAAGGGCAGAGCGGCAAAGGCTGGGGCACACAAGGGCAGCACGTCTTCGCTCTCCACGTCGGCGTCCACTCCATCGTCAGCGGCGCCCGCCGGGGCCGCTGTGCTGCTGGACCCGCTGATGTCCGCCCTGGAGGGCAGCGACCCCCTCACACAGATTGCCATGGCGTCCGCTGAGCCTTTGGGGGCAGTGGGGGACCCCAACAGGGTGAGATCCAAGGCGATAGCTGTAGAACATGGTGCAAGTCTGTCAGGCAACAACACCCTTGATGGATATTCAATCGCATTGTGGCCCAGGCACCATGCACTGCTGAAATAAGGCCCTCTCCCATGGTGTGTCAGTTATGTAAATGTTGTGGATTTGCTCTCCAACACACCGGTGTGCTGTACTAGTAACGAATTGGCATGTTCTGTTTACGTGACATCTTACTAATGGGCTGTGTCGGGTGGTGCTGGGTTTAACGACATTTATTTTTACGCGATCTAACCCAAACAAACCTATATTGTGGATGGTATTGGTCGCGAAAGCCTACGTGTTAAACTGTGGGAGGAGGGGGGGGTTGTTTGACCATACTTTTCCACACTGGTCAGGACCGTTCCAGGTAATTGCCACTGATATGTAAAGCTGTTGATGGGAATTTAACTCAGGTGGCTGGGTTCATAGTGAATAATTCTAAGCACTGTGCAACTGCTCCCATCACCACACATTCAATTATGGGCCATATGACTTTTTGTTGCGTTTTGTCATCATTGACTTTGGTGTTTTAGCTTGGGTATGGTTTGACTTGGAGGTGGCTGGGTTGCCCAGGGGCTGATACAGTCTTAGAGCATTGAGCTAGATCCACTTAGAATCTGGGTTTTGGAAACTGGGCATCCACCTGTGATTAAACAAGGGGCTCAAGTGAGTTCATGTATGAATGACTGCACGAAACAACTCAGAATATTTAGTTGAATATTTAATATTTGGTATTCACACTTTCCTTATGGCGCAAGGCTATCATGAAGACACAATCAGTTGACTAAATTAATTATTTCTCAGAACGTAACTTTGCTCGACAACATCACTACCCTTCATGTTCAATGTTGCGCCGTGCTGTATCTGTGTTGCCACCCGCTGAGCGCTGGCAGGACGGGGAGCAGAGGAAGCGTGGCTCTAGCACCGGCTTGGGGAGCGACTTCCAGAGCTGGGCCCAGAAGCGGCCTGAGATCCTGGCACGCTACACCACAGTCGAGAAGCTCTCCCTGGTACACATCCCTCGCCCCATGAACTCACCCAGGGGGAAACAGGGAGGAGAGGGAAGGAGACAGGAGAAGGGGTGAGAGAGACAGGTTTAGAGGGACTGGGACGAGGACAAATGGGGAAACGTGGGAGCGTTATTTCATTGCCACAAACTTTAACAATGGAGGTATTTACTAGGCACGTAACGATCAATGCACCCCAGAGATTTGATTAATTGTAACTATTTTAAAAATTGTGTTTGTTTTGTGTCTCCTTTGTTCTGTCTAATTAGCACATTTCATCGAGCAGTGCATTGCCCTTTTGTCAATCCACTGCTGGATGAAGGCGTCCCCATGCTGTGTTGATTGTGAGGCTTCTTTGACTAGACCTCACCACTGTGGTCAGTGCAGTATGGTAAAGGGGGGGGGGACCCAGGTCTGCTTCAGACACCGCTCGCCACTGATGTTAACCCTGGCCAGGGATTGGGTTTAGATAGCTGGGCTCATAGTAAAGTGTGCTAACCACTGCACCACCACTCCATTATATTTGAATAGAATTTACATCTGCGTCATTGAAGCTATTTTAGCAAATTCTTTAATAGATGCTATAGCTATGTTTTATCACATTTAAAGTGCTTTGAGTCACCCTGGCGTGAAGGATGCTCATTTTTAAAAGATTATGCGATTAAACTCATGAACAGTAAACATAGGAAACTGGTTTTAATTGATGAATCTATGTATTGACATATACCTAGTAGTTATGTGTGTGCTAATGTTGTGTCTTCACAGAGGCTTTCCATGGGCGCAGACAAGGATTCAGGTTAGTTTTGAGTGCATCGGTTAGTTGTTTAAGGCACAGGTTCACGACGATCACGGAGCTTGGGCGACTCCAGGAAGAGTCTTAAGTACTTCTGCCGAGAATTATGTGTCGTGCACCAACATCCCGATGCTTGTGTGTGTGTAAAGCCTGTACGCGTGCAAGCTGCTGATTTGTGTGTATGTGAGATTCTGGTCCGTGTGTGATGTTGGTGTGTGTGTGATGCTTTGTGCTTGTGCGTGTGTGCAAATGCTGTTGCATGCTCGCGCCGCTAGGGAGGCATGGTGCGGGAGCTGCTGTTCCCGAGAAGGTGAGGAGCCGCCTGGAGGAGCTCGATGACCTGGAGGAGGTGAGGACTCACTGTGGCACCGTAAACACTGGCAACAAAAGAACGGCAAGGCATATATACGTGCGTCAATGGAGAGGGGCAAACTGAGGACCCTGGCCAACCAGATAGTGGCACTACCCCTAATCATGCCTGACTAGCCAACCAGCCACTTGTAAGATCCCAAACTTTTACCCTAACCAACTCGCTACCAGTACTAGCCCTACCTCAATAAATCACTAGTAATATCCCGACTCTTAACCATCACCATCGAACCACTCCAGATCTACTGAACATCTGTGAAAAGAGCTTTATAGGTCATCAGATTCCCCTAGTATGAATACATATTCAGATTCTGATTAGCCAATCAGCTACGAGTACTTTCCCTCCCACTGACCATAGCACTAAACGCCTAGCAACCAGCAACTAGTACTATCCATTAACACTGACACCAACTTGCCAATCAACCACGAGTTCTATCCATTACTTCTAGCACGAGCACGCCCACTGACCCAACTCGTTCCCGAACCCCACCTCCTGCTCCATTTCAAACTTTTTGTTCGCTTTTCAGTTTTGCTCGTCATCACGGCCCCCATGGCTGATGACGGCAGTGATGGTGCTGACGACGATGATGACGACGCCGGTGTCGATGTTTTGGCTGCGCGCAGGGGTCACAGAGGGAGATGCTGAACCTGAGCACGCAGGAATATGTGGGCCGCGTGGAGGAGCAGGGCCAGGCCCTTCGCGAGGCCTGGGCCACTGACCAGAAGGTTAAGGCTCTGAAGATCGTCATCCAGGTGAGGAGGCCATGATGATAGAAATACTTGAACAGTGGTTAGTTGATAAACATTCCGAAGAAAGAGGCATTAACACACATATACAAGTTTACGTACGATGTTTTTCCCTCGGCAATGGATGAGGCAAGGATAGAATATTTGGAGGTGCAATTCTACAGCCGCACACACTCAATGTTCCCTGGTGGACCAGATAGACAAATGAGGCGGTTCTGGAAGAATTGTGAATAGAAAACACATTCCTATTCAAACCCGACTCTTGTCTCATTCCGCCCCCAAACTCGCCCTGTCCCAGTGCTCCAAACTCCTCTCCGACACGAGCGTCATCAGCTTCTACCCCAGCAAGTTCGTCCTCATCACGGACATCCTCGACACCTTCGGTGAGCCCCGTCCTTGCCCTCGTTGCGACAACGAGAGTCCCCGTCTATTCTCAAAAGTACCGCAAGTGTGTGTGTGAGTGGGGGAGTACTCCCACTTGTTTTTACCGTATTCTCCGGATTATAAGATGCTTTGGAAAGTAGAACCCACCCAAAACTTGTGCCTAGTGTCAATAGCGTTGTACAAATCTACTCACTCGCACACACACCGACTGAGCTATAAGATGCATTGCCAACTTTTGATTTAGAGTACAGGGGGAAAAAATGCATCTTATAATCCACAGAATAAGGAAATTAAATGATAATGTTATTGATCCAAGAGAGTCTCACTGAGTCTTAAGACAGCAAACTCACCTGCTGGCAGTATGGTCATCTTTAGCTTCAGCTTGCTCCATTATGCCTCTTGTAAGCTGTGGGTGTCATCTGACCTGTGGTCAATTACTATTACAGCAGCAGCAATAAAATTGTGATTGCAATTGATTACAAATTACAATTATACTTGACGCTAGGTCTGGTCGTTGTTGACCTGTGGCGGACTGCAGGCTGGAAGACTGCGCAGCATTCATTCTTCCCCCGATTAGGGGTGGTTGGCTACGTACGGTGCGAAAGAAGCTCAACATACATACAGCATTGCTACGGGGAAAACTTGTCGTCCTATACGAGCCAATAGAAGACGCTCGCACGGCGTGTGTGGAAAGCGTCCCAATCGTCGCTCACGAATACAGGGCATCTCCGCGTCCGACACTGCTGCTTAAAATCCGCGTGTGTCTGGTCGCAGGCCGCCTGGTGCACGACCGCATTTGGGCCATGTGCAACGAGGGTCGACTGCCAGGTGCCCCTGCCCTCTCCCCAGGTGAGACGAGCTAGCTCCGTCGGTCGTCGTCATTTTAAAATCGTGTCTACTCGTGCGGCATCGGTCCATGTGAGAGCCGGCGGAGTGGTCGTTTAGGATTTTTATATCTCACGGTTTCAGAGCACAGGCCCAAAGGACTTCTACACATCAAGCTGCTGGCAAGAAACAGGGCTGCTGACGTTGTAATAGATGCGAGTTGAGATATTTATAGAATTGAGGAAGGGTTACGAGAACTTGGGGAAAGTTTGATGATGGCAGGGAATTACCAGGGTGGAGCTGTGCGAGGGAAGAAGCCGAAGTGTCGTGACCTGCAGTGTGCTGGTTGAAGATGGTATGGACTAGAAGGAAACAGTCTGGGAGACCGAGTCCTCACCATAGCACGAGAAATCAACGTAACTATAGTAGTAGCGATAGAGGAGTGATAAAATACTAAACTATTGGTCTGTGTTTTAGTTTACAAGGTAAGGTCCACTGAGCTATGCAGCTCTTTTTCAGAAGCGACCTGGCTACAAATGATAGCCCAACGAAGTGGCTTATCATGTGGAAATGGAGAGCAGCCAATTACTCTAAATGCATGTTGATTCTAAATGTCGAGGGAAAAACTGGAGGACGTGGAGAACAATCCACGCGCACCACGGGGAGAGAGACACGCAAACTCCAAATATACAACAGGCGTCAGGGTCAGGATCGAACCCACGACCTCCTGTATACCAGGCGAGGTAGTTAACATAAAGAGGCGACTGGCCACCGGTGAGCGAGTGTCTAGAGTGAACCGTGCGGTCTTTCCCCGCGTGTGCTGTGGCGTCGGGTAGACTCCATACGCCCGGAGTTGGTCCCGGACTCCGCACGTGAGACCTGCCTCAACTGGTTCTACAAGGTCGCCTCCATCCGCGAGCTGGTGCCGCGGCTGTATCCTTCACGGCGAGATGCGGCGCACGGAAAATCTGCCTTTCTCCCCCTCCACTTTGCCCGAGTAATTGTCGTCAACGGCGAACTTACGCGTAACGCAACCATACGCACGTCTACGTTGTCGACCGTGATCCCTGACCCCCTGACCGCACCGCAGCTACGTGGAGGCGGCCATACTGAGGTGCAGCCGTTTCGTCAAAACGAGGTAATCGGCCGCGTGGCTGCGCGATGCAGGGCTGCGGGCGCGCGCCCTGCGCCACGTGTTTACGTGTACTCGGGGTGGCCAAAGGCGTTTGGTTGTCTTAACTTCGTGCTGTGTTGTCCCCTGTAATCGAGTTGCTGTGCCTTGCGACGTACACCACGTGAGTTTCAGGACTCACTTCTTTAGAACTGCTTTTGTGTTTAGTTTGCTGTCCTTCGCCGCACCTCCGATTAGCACGGTTGGCTACGTACGGTACGAAAGAAGTTCAACATAAACACTTACATACCGGTGTCCCGCATGTTACTGGCATCCTGCGTGTTTACGCAACATCCCATGCGATCACGTCACGCCTTCTGTGTTCACGTCTCTGCGTTCACGTCGTATCACGTGTGTTTTCGTCGTACGCTTCCACGTGCTCACGTCACCGCTCGTGTTCACGTTGTGCCTTGTGCGTTCACGTCATGCTCCCCGTGCTGACGTAATCTGCGCGTGTTCACATCGTATCCCGTGCGTTCATGCCGTGCGTGCAGTGGTTTCGAGGAGGTGCTCCCACGGCTGGCGGCCATGCTGCGCGGCGTGGGCGACCCTCTCGTCGCCATGTTTGCGCGCGCGTACATTTGCCGGGTGAGCCACTCGGCCTGCACCTGCACTCCTACCCCTGTACCCCCCCCCCCCCACAGCTCCCCCGACCTCGGGAGCACTGAGACAGTGACATCAGAGCCATAGACGGAGGTGGCAGCAGAGGGGTTCTATTAGGCTCGTAATGATTTTTACCCTCCCTATGATTCGATGAATTGTCACGATTAGTGACCGCGATTCCTTTTAGGAATCGAAAAATTTTTGTTCCACGTGTTTACACCCCATTTGTATTCCTTGTTTTTTTCCCCATCTCGTTTGTATTATTTTTTCCCCGCTCCGTTAGCCTAAGCTTAAAATTAGAAATCACTTTGCGTGTCATTTGGACGATTCTTAAATAGTTGATATCCGACGTTCACGATTTCATGCACGCATCAGCGTGAGGATCAATTTGAATCACCGCATCGACGCATCGTCGCAAATCTACTCCCTCGACACTTCACACGGTGACCTTTGTTACTGCAAGCTGACGAATCGCTTGGAACCGCTGTGGTGCTTGTTACCGTACCGCCGCGTTGTGGTGGCCTGTGCTGTGGCGCAGGTGGGCGTGGAGGGGGCGCCTCACCGACGCGAGCTGCTCACTTGCAACTTCTTCGACTTCCTGCTCACCTTCAAGCAGGTGTGAGCGTGCGAGCGGCCGTGGCAATTGCGAGCCGGCGGCTGCCACTGGGTGGAGAGTTGTGGTCATGAGCTTTGGTAAAAAGTGCTGAGGTGATACCGTTGATATCCTGGGATCCAATGAATGGGTTTTCAAGTGAAATAAGTTGATGGTCTCAGCCCTGTCACAAGTGATAGCCCAAATACAATCCATTGTATTCAATTTGATATTGCACTTAATTTGGTTCAATTCCTGCTCCCGATTATCACAATTCTGGTCATGTCATTATAACTTTGTACCACAGTGGAAGTTAAAGTATTGCCCCCTACTGTGTACGTCAGAGGTCATTTGCCAGTATCTCAGAAGTAGTTCTGTTCAGTCTGAGTCTGCGGGCCATAAATGAACATGGGGTTACTCTGCTCTACAAGAGTTCTAAATTGATTGTGCGTCTCATAAAATGACACTGCTAGCGGGATTACATTTTGTCAGGAAATTTTTTGAAGACAAAATTATCGTCATGTTAATTGTGTCTAAAATAACGTGTAAATATTACGTTGAAGCATGTGAGCTAATGCTCAGGCCCTGTTTTCTTCCTTCCGTACACTCTTACTGGCATGCTCACTCGCTTGCTCTCACCTACGTACATATGCTCTACACACTTGCACGCTCACACACTCACACGCGTACGTTCATACACACACACACACCCTCGCATGCTCATGTACATACATACACGCTCACACGCACATTTGCATACACGTACACACGCGTGTGCACACGCACCCCCATGCACACTCAACCACACGCTCACTTCCTGTCGCACCCCTGTCTCTTTACAGCTACAAAGTAACAGCGTACAGAACCTCCTGGCCACGCAGGGCCTGGACATGCCCATGTACCTCACTCTGTACTCTCCTGCCGTCGACTGGGTGCTGCAGTGCCTGGCCTACCGAGCGCCAGAGGTCAGTGGGCCGACCTCTACCTTGGGTCACACCGCCAGGGCCACGCTGGGTCACCATTGGGCAGGGGGTGTGCGACTTGTTTGGTTGACGGGGTGTTGTTCTATTTATCGCCCTCAGACTGTGCTCGTGGAGATGATGGAGAGATGCAGAAAAGTTGGAAACAGGTCATGACCCCTCCCCCCCTGCCCCCCCGATTGCTCTGATTGATCGTTGCCCATTGATATTGCTTTGCACTTATTGATCGTCAGCTAAGTAAGTGTCCTGCTGCGTGAACTGGACCGGAAGCTTAACTGCGGCGTTCATTTCGCACGCCCCTCCTTCCTTTTCCCATTCCCACAATCCCCCTCTTGTTGCGAGCAGTGGGCTGCTGCTCAACTCCATCATGTCGGCGTTCCGAGCAGAGTTCATCGCCGCTCGCACGACCGCCCTCATCCCCATGATCAAGGAATGCGACGATTCTGGCTTCCCTAAGGTGCCCCACCGCACCCTACCCTCCCCTAATTCCCCCAACCCCACTGAATCCACCCCACCGCCACCGTCCAATCTGCACATATTTAGGTAGTATGTACGTTGAATTTCTATCGCATCGTACGTAGCCAACTGTGCTAATGGAAGGTGCACACAGACACAGCATTGTGACAGTATACTTTATGTAACCCGGATAGCTTCGTCATCGTCGTCATCATCATCAGCACCATCTCTCGGTCCATAACAGAAAAAGGCGTAGCCTTGCAATTGCTCGCTCACGCCGCTGCTGGCAGAAAGGCTTCCTCTAGAGGGAGTACCAGAGAGCTCCTAAAGAGAGAGGAAATGTTTAACCTCCACTCCCACCCTTGCCAGACCTATTGAAAGTGGTCCGAGTACCCACACTTTACTCCAGGATATATCCCCTTTGAGTGCTAAGCAATTGGAGACATCCGTCGCAGGGACACAACTGTAATATCTATACCTAGGGCAGTTATTGGCGGTGGACCGGGATCGAAATGATAGATAAACAAGCGGACGAAAGCAGTTTTGAGTGCTGTTTTGAAGCTTGCTTGACAACACTGAGGCAAGCGCGGTCAGGATTTGATTGTGTTATGGCTTCCCACGCATAACCCTTTTCCACTGTGCAACCGACCCGCGCCGGAGCCGTTCCGAGCCGGCCCAGCGCGGTCCAGCAAGCTCCAGAACGCGAGCGCTTGCCGCTGTCGTCACGCAAAAATGAACGGGGGTCGATTAACCCCCTCTCTCGCGGCACGGCTGGGCCCTGAGCCAGATTCAGATTTGAGGCCAGCGTATATCTTTTGGTCCTGGCTCGGATCTGCAAAATAGCGAGGGGAACCGGTTGGGGGGGAGGGGGTGGGGTGGGGAGGGTAAGGGGGTGGTGGGTGGAGGGGGGGAGGGGGTTATGCGTGTTCCCTTGCTTCTCGTGTTGGGTGGGTGGCAGCATCTTCTGTTCCGGTCGCTGGGGCGAAGCCTGGCGTCAGCCGACCCCCCCGAGTCGGACCGCCTGCACGTGCTCAACGAGGCGTGGAAAGTCATCACGAAGCTGCGCAGCCCCCAGGTTCGACGCTCACGTGGCACTGACACGCTCGTGTGTTGAGGAAATTTGCAACGTGATGATGATGATTTAAAGGTTGTGTTATCGTTGCACAGGTTTCAGCCGTTGTGCTGTTGAGGTCTCTGATGTGTTTTTGGGTTGACACCGAGTCATGTTTGAAGTTTTCCTGCCAGAGTATTTGGCTGCTACAAATATCGATGAGATAAGCCACTTTGTTGGGCTACCATTTATTGGCAGGTCGCTTCTGAAAACAAGCTATATTGCTCAGTGGGCCTGATCGGGTTATATAAAAAAAATAGCGTGAGGAATGATGGTGACCTACACCCCCATCGAATGTAGCCATCTATGAGCTGCCTTCTATGACCTCTTGTCCCTGTTGTTGGCTAAATATTAACCTTTTACGTGACTTTAATGCGCGAGTGAATCATGACGATATTAAAAACATGGGAAGGAGTGATTTGAGGGCATGCGTCAGATGAGCTCACGAACAACAATGGGTTCATGTGACGCCTGCAGCCACTCGGGGCGCTGCATTCACCACATGGTTAATGAAGGAATCGATCTTGAATGGAATTGTCCCCAATCAGTGACAGCTCATAGAATCGTGAAGGGGCTGTAGCATTATATACCCATTCACAACATTATTCATCTTAACGTAAAAAAACGTTTTGTTTTACCAGGTAAGGCCCACTGAGCTATATAGCTTGTTTTCAGAGGCGACCTGGCCTCAAAAGATCACTCAACAAAGTGGCTTGTTGTGTGGAAATGTATTGACATTGCTGTAATTATACAAGTTGAATGGCAACGTCCGCCGTGAAATCCAATTCGAAATGCCGTCGTGGTCTATGAAATTCTGCGATCCACATTGTCGACCTGTGCTGCCCCAAACCCCCCCCCCCCCCGGCCCCCATCCCCCCCCCGCACCCCCCACTCCCCCTCGCCACGATGCGCTCGCAGGATTACATCGGTTGTGCCGAGGCATGGATGGAATACACCTGCCGTCACTTCACGGTGCGTTCCCTCTCCACGCAGTGGTTTAGCGCGCTGCGCTATGAACCCGGTGACCTGGGTTCGATTCCCGCTCATGGCCAAGATTGGTGAAGAATATCCTAACCAGTAGACTGATGGCCTTAATCTAAGTTGTCTTGTGGTTGTTGTTGTTTGACTTGCATCCCACTGGGATTTTTGCACACAGCGTTGGTGTACGGTGCTTCTTTCTGCAATGTTTTGCTGTCTTTTCTTGAATTTTCTGTTTGCACATAGTCACATAGTCACTTGAAGATATTTTCTTGTTCATGGTTTTTGTTTGTTGCGGTTGCACCCGATTCAAGAGTCGAATGGCTCACAGGGCTATACCAAATAAATTAACTTGAAGTTCCGTGCCTCCCCTTTGTCGACTCGGCCTTAAACGAGTACTTGGTGCGATGTGTTAACATCACCAGGCGTGGCACTGGCCACACATCCCCTCTCATGTGCCATGTTGGCCTTCATAGATGCCCGCTAACAGCACTCGCACCAGCAGTCTGTACAAGTTTACGGAGGATCTTTGTCTTTGTTCCTCAGCAACGCGAAGTAAACACCGTTTTGGCCGACATTATCAAGCACATGACTCCTGATCGCGCGTTTGAGGAGGCTTACCCACAGGTAATGCGTGCAGGCGCTCACCCCCCGCGCCCCCCGCGCCCCCCCCGCCCGCGGCACCCCCCGCACCCCCCGCACCCCCGGCCCCCCCGTTCCCCCCGCACTCCCTGCACACCCCGCAAATAATCATCGGACAACAAAAAAAATTCCATCAGCCGCCGATCACTACTGGCCGGTGGTGACTTCTCCGCCGACCGGCGGTGACGTCTCCGCAGGCCGGTGGAGCCGTCATCACTGACCGGTGATGAGATCCTCCACTAGCCCATGGTCTGTAACTCCCTTTCCCCAGCCACATGTGCTTTTGACTCCCCTACCCCTATTGAACTGCAGTCTGAAAACCATAATCTTTTCCTCTGCCTATGCCTTTGTCAAAAAAGGAATATTTTTTTCAACGCGGCGGTCGGATTTGGACACCGGCTTCATTCTTAATTTTATTGTATTGAGGAATTGAAACTGATTCGATTGAAGACTGCATGAGGGTTAACTCCGCGTGTCTCATGTTGCAGTTGCAGTCCATCGTGTCCAGGGTCTTGAAATATTTCCAGGACTTCTCCACGCTGTTCGCCATGGTGAGTGAGTGCGCGGCGTCCTCCAGCGGCATCAGCCGCCCAGGTCGGTGAAACGGAGAGGGACTCTTATTGACCAAAATGTCCCCCTCATTCAGAATCAAAAGGCAGTTCGGCAAAGACCAGGTCACCGATGTTATAGGCCACCCTACCTTAAAGGTAAAGGCACAGGCCTGCAATTATTTGCTCACGCCACTGCTGGCAGGAGGGCCTCCACTAGTGCGAGCATTAGAGATCGTCTAGAGAGTATTTTGGCCTACTCTTCCATTTTGCGCCAAGACATCTTGGAAGAGGAGGGAGTACCCACACTTTACCCTATCAACCACACACGTGACCTGCTGCTGATCGACTCACTCTGGTGTATACAATATAAGAGCTTTTAGTTTTCTTAGAGTCTTCTTCAGCATCTCACCGAGCTGTTGGCAAGGAAACGTGAGCTGCCTTACAATGGTTAGTAGCAAAGATTCCTTTTCTGACTGCTTCCCTGCTTCATCCCCAGGACAAGTTTCTGCCATTTCTGGACATGTTCCAAAAGGAGCTCGTCAAGGTGGAGGTGTGCAAGACGGTAACGGAGGCCTTTATCAAGTGAGTAGCTTCAAGGCCTACTCACCCCTCCCTGTATCCATTCACCCCTCGTTCAGTCGACTCAAGCCCACGACAGTGTCGGATGTAACCGAGCTTGTGTTGCGGTGCGATGTGATGCTTCGGCAATGCACAGGCAGCAGCGGGAGGAGACGCGGGACCCCGTGATCGTGAATGCCTTGATGAGCGTGTGCAAGACCATGCACGACTCCGTCAAGTAAGCACCACACACCTACCTCCTCGTCGTGCCGTTGCCATTGTCACCTCTTCACCGAAGCCTGCTCCCATTTGGAGCCGAGAGCATGGTGTCCAGGGTGCCGCGGTTACTCGTGAACCTCATCATCATCAGCAAACGTCGTCGTCGTCGTCGTCGTCAACAGGTGGTCATCAGTTGCTACCGCAGGTCGAGGCTCTTGTCTCTTCTACCGCAACTGTTGGGTTGTCGTGGGATCATTCGGCATCATCCAGAATTAACGCGAGCGGGAGGATGAGGACAAACAGTTGAACGACTTCTGACACCGCCTGGGATCGCTATTTTCCCGTGTACGCGACGGCCGTGGTTTTGGTGGCTTCGGCTGACTGACGCCGGCACTCCTCCGCACATGACGAGGTGGTCTCCGGTCTCTCTTTGCAGCGCGCTCTCCCTGGACGATGAGAGGAGAGTCATCTCGGCGCTCACCTGCGGCTTCATCCGCATGGTTGGCACCACACCCACTCGCTCCTACGGTCGACCATGTGCTGTTCTTTACTCAGTCGCTTATCGAGGATAGCCGAGCCACTCCTTGCTTGATGTCGCACGCAGTGCTCAATCACTGGCAAATTAAAAAGGGAAATTTTATTAAAATGTATTAAGCGAAATTTTAGTCATGTCATGTCATATGACGCATGTTAGGAACTCTTGACATTGTGGAACGGCTCGCAGAAGCAGATATCCCAACTACCACTGAGATCCGTTCAAGTTACCTTTTTATCGACTCTTTAAGAATGCCCATTCTTACACACACTGCAAACAAATATGGTTAATTCTCAGAACTGGAATTTAGCCGTAATAAATGAAAAACTTTAATTGTGTGTGATGGTCTGTTACGTTGTCATTGGTGACCGGGCTAAGACCATCAAGTTCCTTTACTCGAGAACCTGACTCAGTCATGGGTGTCGGAGACCCAGAAGTTCCGGTGGAACCAAACTCATTGCTTAGACCTTTGAGCCACACGATCGCCTCTTGCTGTTTGTTGTGATATAGATCTCATTTGGCCGGGACTTCGAGCAGCAGCTGAGCTTCTACGTGGAGGCGCGAGCCACCTTCACCAACCTGGAGCCAGTCCTCGTCGCGCTCATGCATGTGAGGACCCAGTCACCCCTGCTGACCTCGCAAGCCCGTCGTTGTCACTAGCCCGCGTCAGTGCATCCGTGTCACCAGCTTGTACTAGCCCGTCGGCCTCTCCACATGCTATGCTCCTGTGTGTATATGTGTAAGGGTTTGAGAGTGTATGTGTCTGCGTGTTTGGCTGGATGTGCGAGTATGTGTGTGTTGTGTCTCTTTGGACGTGTATCTATACATGCGTATGTGAGTGTATGCATACGCGTATGATGTGTGTGTGTGCGTGTATATGTATGCGTGGCCTGGCACAAGGGCCGTGGTGACATCGCCACAACACTTGGTGGCAATTGCCGTTTGTTTTATGTGCGTGCGTGTATGATTGTGCCGGACCCTGTGGCCACGCCGAGTCTCCCAGCCGCTGTCCGTTGTCTCGGCAGAGTGTGAACCGCCTGGCCATGGAGACGTGCCGCCTGGTGCGGGGAAACCACACGCGCAAAACGGCGGCGTTCGTGCGGGTGAGGGTCCCCCGCAATCAACCACAGGGTTAAAGCCTCCGCAAACTAAACAATGTGCCCCTCCAGTCCCTAGTTGTCTTAATCACCCTCCTCGCCCCTTTGGGGTAAATCCAGATTTATGGTTCCATCCCTACTTTGGTTGTATCTCTATTTTCCTATCTGAAGTTTTGTTCGTTGGTTGGCGGTCGTTCCGAGCGATCAACATGAAACGCAAGACAGAAACGCGCCATGATATTTAATTTTTTATTTTTACCAATTTTTGTCACCTTGCGCCATGATCCTCATGTCACCAGGCGAAATGTCCTTTGTAACTCTCCAAGTGCAGTACATTACCCTGTGTGAGAGAGAGCAGCCTGCGGAAGGAGAACTACATTACTAGAGAGTTCACTTTCATTTGTGGCTTTTTACAGACACAAAAATCCATCGTATAACAGTCAAAACATATTTATTTTTTCATTGTGAGAGATGAAATTTAACCCAATTAAGTGGAAAAAAACGACAGTTTTTATGTTTTTTGTGTGCATTCATTGATGACCAGGCTGAGACCATCAACACCTGCGATTATTTGGCTACATATGGTGTGAAAGAAATTCAATATACATAAACTCACTACACTTGACAACCCAGTTTAATCACGGGCGGCTGAAACCCAGAGTCAAACCCCAGCTTCTCTGGGGGTGGCGGCTCGGTGCCTCTGACCCCAGAACTGCCTGGTCACGTCCCACGTTGGCAGGGAGGAAGTTGGAACCGGCCGCCATCGCGAGCGCAATGTTTTCCAGAATCCCGGCCTCGGATGCGGTCAGCGAGGACGCTGACCGCAGCACCTCGATGCGATTGGCCGGAGCGGGGCCGGCTGAAACGCGTCCGCGGTCGAGTAATGAACTCTCCCATGGCATCTATTAGCGGGTTTGGCTTATGGTGCCGGCCGCGGGCCCTAACATCATAATAATATACATGCATTGAGCATAATGAGCGGAAAAAAAACAAAGAAGGTGTAAATCGAAGGGCTATGGAGAGTGCATTGGGCAGAAGAAGTAGTCGAGGCAGATGAGGGTCAGATGGAAGGATATGGTGACTCGAGAAGAGGGCGCATACTAGAAGGGTATTGAGGAAGAAAAGTTGGTCAGCCGAGAACCCCCAATGCCTCAATGGGACCTTTGTCTTCAAAGAAGAGAATGAAATGCGATGTTCTGACGCTGTTGCTGCTGGTGCTGTGGGTGTGTGCAGGCATGCGCCGCCTACTGCTTCATCACGATCCCGTCGCTAACCAGCGTGTTCGCGCAGCTCAACCTCTACCTGCTGTCGGGACAGGTGGCGCTCGCCAATCAGTGCCTCTCGCAAGGTGGGCACCAGCGCCCTTTTGTGTACACATATGTTGAACTTCTTTCACCTTGCTCGCCGCTCTGCCTCCTCACCCCTTCCCAGAGTTCGCAACCGGGTACCAGATACCCGTACCCTACCCGATACCCGGCTACCCGTACCCGACTCTGGTGTGGCCGGGTATGGGTACGGGTAAGGAATCAAAACCCATTTGCGACCTCTGCCCCTTCCCCAATTGTCCTCCCCGATCGCATTTGTCTCATGTCGTTTTGTTTATTTTTTTAAAATTTACATCCGTTAGAGCTTCCAAAAATTATGCACGTGCGTGCGTTGGTCTGCGGGTGCTCACACGTGTGTTGCGTGGTATGCATGGTCACGTGTGTGCTTGATGCACGTGTTGGCGCGTGCGTGCATGCGTGCAGCGGACGGGTTTTTCAAGGCGGCGATCGCGCTGCTGGTGGAGGTGCCGCGCTCGGTGATGGTGGACGGGAAGGCACGCCCCACGGAGCCTATGCTGCTTGAGTTCCTCTCCTCCTTCCTGTCCACGCTGCTCGTCGTGCCCGTGAGTGACTGCGGCCCGTCACTGTCGCTCTGCGTCCTCCTCGGTGTGCGTGTGTGAGTGGGGACTCGGGTTCGATTCCCGCTCACAGCCAACACTGGCGACGGTTATCTAAACCGGTCATGGGCCTCCCGTAGGTCGACTCAGCCTCAATTGAGTACCTGGTACGATGTGTAAATATCGCCACTAGGGAGACAAAGGCGGCCGGGCGTGGTGTTGGCCACCCACCCCCTCGTGTGCCGTTCCGGCCTTCATAGGTGCTCGCTAACAGCACGCGCCCCAACAGTCTGTTAAGGCTATTCGGGGGATCTTTGTTTTTTAGGGACCAGTGGTGGAGCGGTTAGCGCACCGCTCTACAAATGCTCTACAAACGCGGTGAAGGAAGTTTGCTTCCCGATCACAGTCAACATCACTGTCGAGTGAAAACTGAACCGGGCCCGGCTCCTTCTCCAGTACCTGTTGTAGTGTGCAAACATGTGGATCGGGAAGACAAACGCAGACATGCGTGTTGATCTCTCTTGGATCATGATGGCAGGCCCCCTTATGGGGCATAACGGCTGGCAAAGTTTAGTTGTTAACATTTTGAGTTTAGGGGTAGAGGAGGGTGGTCCTTGCATCTTCAGCTAGCCTTTTCCTTTATCGTGTTGCTCACCACATCACCCCTTTGTACACCATGCCGGCCTTAATAGGTGCTCACCAACAGCACTTGCCCCAACAGTTAACAAGGGTACACGTGCCGTCTTTGCCTGCGCGTGCGCGTGCTCTTCAGGATCACCCCGAGCACAGCGTACTGTACCTGGTTCGGGGGCTGCTCAACGTGCTGCAGGACTACACCTGGGAGGAGGGCAGCGATGGGCGCGCACGTGCCTACCTCTCCGTCATGCACCTGCTGGCCGCCGCCAGCCAGGAGACATACCTGTACTCCATCAGCAAGGGTGCCTGCCAGCACCCACACAACAACACCTGCTTGCCCCTCGCTACGCTAGGTGGCACGTTGAGGAGGGGTCATGCACAGTGGTGGAGGCTCCGCTGGCAGGAGGTTACGAGACAGGCCCACGTGTAATGGTTTTAATTGACCAGAGTGACTGGCCGGCAGATACGTACTCCCCACTGTGCTAGCTCTCTGTGTTTCAGCCCCCTCCCACCCAGATGCCCTGTACGTTGTTGTCAGTGTGACTCCTCTGCCTGCCACTGTTTATGCAACCACTTCAGCGTCTTTCATTATCCCCCTTCTCAAACGCCAGCATTGACACTGCCGGTAGGCGCGCAGCGATTTACTCCCACAGCGATTTGATCGGTTGTCATCATAAATGGTTGCGATGGAAGGATCAATTTGATGTTGTTTACTGTGAGCATATGAATTGATTTAAATCAGTGAATCAATGCGTAATTACATGCCCTAGGACTGCTACTCGTCATCAGCGCCAGGTCCACACATCTCACGTCTGCCCATCTCCCAAGCCTGTGTCTGGCACATACAAAAACAAAGATCCCTTGTTTAGCCTGCATAGACTGTTGGGACAAGTGCTGTTAGCGAGCACTTACAAAGGCCAGCGCGACGCATGATAGGGTGACGTGTGGCTGGTTACCACACCCGGCCACCTTTTGTCTCCCCCGTGCGAATGTTTCCACACACGTACGCCCACGCACGCACGCTCCACCTCCATGCTCCTGGCCACCTCGGGTGATGTTATTGCATTCTCTGTGTTCGCAATGGCAGTGGATTCGAATGACAGCCTCTATGGGAGCGACCCCAAGTTCCTGGGGGAGGTGGACCGGCTCTGCGAGACGATCCTGGGGCAGGTGTTGGACCAGCTGAAACTGCTGGGCAAGCAGGAGGTAAGTGGGATGTTTTATTTATTTTTCCCCTCAACATTTACCCAGGAAAGTGTCACTCGAGTCTCAAGACTGGGTGCCATGGTGGTGTGATGTTAACTACCTCGCCTGGTATACAGAAGGTCTTGGGTTCAATCCTGACCCTTGACGCCTGTATATTTGGAGTTTCATGTTCTCACCGTGGTTGCGTGGATTTTCTCTGGGTCTTCCGGTTTTTCCTTCCACCTTTCGAAACATGCGTTTAGAATATTCAGCTGCTATAAATTTCCACATGATAAGCCACTAAATTGAGGTCTCATTTTTGTTGCCAGGTCGCTTCTAAAACAGCTATATAGCTCAGTTGGCATTACCTGGTAAAATAAAAATAGTTTATTGGTTTATAGTTTGGGTTTTCAGGAGGGAACTGCTTGCTAAGGTTCGCAGTAGGGGGTAACTTCATTTGTGTTTTCCCAATCGAGTAATTTGTCAAATTTGGACCACAGTGTCGGCACACATGGCCTACTATTTTTTTGGTATTTCACAATATTTTCACGCCCACTGCGAAGCAGACTGAGTGCGTATTTATACGGTTCATACATGCGCCGCATTAACCAGGGCGATCGAGGGGCTCGAACCGCGAACCACTAACGGAGCCAGAGTTAAGTGATCAATGTAATTGTGTTCATACATGTGCGCATGTGTGTGTGAAGGGCGGTGTAGTAGTTAGTGCACTGTGCTATGAACCTGGCAACCCCAGTTTGATTCCCGCTCACGGCCCACACCAGTGACGATTGTCTAAACCGGTCCTGGGCCTCCCCTTGGTCGACTCGGCCTCAAATGAGTACCTGGTGCGATGTGTAAACATCGCCACTGGACAAAGGCGGCCAGACGTGGTGCTAGCCACCCACCACCTCGTGTGCCGTGCCGGCCTTCATAGGTGCTCGCTAACAGCACTTGCCCCAAAAAGTCTGTTGAGGCTACACGGGGTATCTTTGTCTTGTGCGCTGCAGCAATACAAGCGGCAGAGCGTGCTCGCGCTGGCGCTGCTGGATACGCTGCTGCTGCAGGCCGACCTGCGCAACAACAAGCTCAACCAGCTCACCGTCAGCCTGTGGGGGCTGGCGCAGAAGCACGGCCAAGCTGACTCGCGTGCCCTGGTGAGTTTGGGCACGGACGGGAGGTGGGGGGGCAGGCAGTTGGCTGCTTAGAAATCCACGAACGTGCATTTGTACGTAGCCAACCGTCCTAATCGGAGATGCAGGAATGTTTTAGTCACGTTTGCCCTCTGTCGACCCTCCCCCCCCACCGCTCCCTCCAGCAATTTGCTATATAACCACGATTCATGGGTCACGATTTCATTGAGGGATCTTTTGCTTTTTGTCCCCATTTGTCTCGTGTTCACTTTTATTCGTCCTATAACTCTACATGCAGCAGGAGCAGCGGCAGTGCACAATTTGCGCATCATTTCCACGAATTATACGCGCAAAATTTCTATCCCCGGCCAGCGACGACAAGCGACAGCCACGGTGACGGGCATGCCGTGCGTGCGCGTGTGTCCGTGCGCGTGTGTCCGTGCGCGTGTGTCCGTGC
>CM025652.2:3041753-3056007 GCA_014621495.2 Entosphenus tridentatus
TGTCCGTGCGCGTGTGTCCGTGCGCGTGTGTCCGTGCGCGTGTGTCCTCGCGCGTGCGCAGGCGAGGGTGCTGGAGCTGGTGCGGCGGCAGAGCGCGCGCCCCGAGTTGGCTCACTTTGCCGAGCTGGCGCTGCGGATGTCCCCGCAGGGCCGGCCTTGAGGGGGAACTGCCCGGCGCGACGCGTGGCGCTCCTCCGTTCCGCTCCGTGCACACCCTGCCTGCCCGCGCGCGGCTTGCCCTGTCGCCCATCGAGACGCTTGGAAATAGAAGTCGGGGTTTGCTGGTTGGGCCGACGGGGCCCCCCCCTGAGGTCGTTGATCGAGATGCTTTTCTCACGACGCTGACGAGACGGATCATTCCCGCGTCCACGCGTGCGCACTTTAATTTTTCCGCCGCTTGCCAGAGGCTGCGCTCGGAACATGTTCATTCCCGATCGTTGCAGCCCCCGCGGGGTGTTTGTGCGGAAGGAGGGAATTTAAGGCTGGAAGGTCCGTTCTGCGGAACTGGGTTTCGCAGCGAAGCGGTTGGTTTTCCCCCGTGGGTCGATTCGTGGAGAGATGGGAGCGCTGTGCCCCGAGCCAGCCGTCCGTCTACCCTTTTGACATCGTTTGCACCCATAAATCAAGCTCAGTGTACTATTTTGATTTGATTAAAGCACAAGACTAATAACACCGGTGCACATCCACGTGAATAAAAACATGATTTCTTCACCGTTCCCTCAAGCGAGCAAGAACATTGTGCCATGAAAATAAACGGTGGCTTTTTATTCACAAACCATCTTATTAATCGTCTCGAGTGGCTTCACTGTCAGGATTAGAGCCAGGATTATAAGTCGGGGCCTTAATTCTAACCCTGTTTAACCTCATCCTCATCCTGGGTGGTTTGGTGTAGATGAGAGTTGTTGAGCTATTATTGCTATATCCATAATTGGTTTCAAAATGTATTTATCGATTCCAAAGTCATGCAATTAGATAATCGAATCAAGTGCTATTTAGTAGCATGCACCGACTGGCACGTGCTAATGTTCAAACTGCACCCACATACACAGCTAGTTTTTTTTTGTCACATTCAATCATTACCAGCCGTGATGAATCCACTGTTGGTTAAAGGCCTTCCAAAGACATATCTTACGTTGTACGTTGTAAAAATGCACCTATCACCTGCACAGGAGCCGACTTCATCACTCCATCTCTGCAGTAGGCGTCCTCTTGGATGCGTTCCGCTCCCTTGACTGCCACTCCGTGGTCATTCTCGACCATTGGACATCATCTCGCCAGTGACGTGTCCTGCCAAACGCCACTCATTAACAGGATGCCTCTTTAATGTGTTGTCTAATCCATGTGTGTTCCTCTCCATGCTTCTTTGCACACTTTTTAAGTTTTTTCCACCTTATTTGATGTCTGTTTCTGATCCATGTGATGGCAGCTAATATACATTGATTAAAAACCTATATGATTTAGGCACGTTGCTTTTCCTTACCATGTCCAGTTTTCCAAGAGCACTGCCCAACCCCCTTGTTTCCACCCCATTTAACAATTTTGATCGTTGACCCGATTCAATAGCGATCGTCGGTACACATTCCTCTATAATTTCCAATTGTCCCCCCCATCCCTCCCTCCCCGCCCATCCGAACAGATATCTACAATTGTTTAGCAAACCTGTTGTACCTGACCTGGGTTGTTTTGCTCGTTGATCCTACCGTGCCCAACCTTACAGACAACAGTTGAGTTTCTTCTTCTTGGTTCTTTCGGTAAAGTCACGTAGAAGAGAAGTAATAAAATAATAAAAATAAAACATAATAAAATAATTCTCACGACGTTTCGGCCACAACGCAAGCAGCCGTCCTCAGGTGAAACCAGGTCTGTCGAGGCGTTGTGGCCGAAACGTCGTGAGAATTATTTTATTATGTTTATTTTTATTATTTTATTCCCTTCTACGTGACTACCGAAAGAACCAAAAAGATGAATCCCTGCAGTCACGAAAGCTTTAAATCGAAAGTTGAGTTTCTGTATTTGGTCTAAATGTAAAATGCGCAGCATGCACAGGGTTAAAGACAAAATCCCGTGAGCTATTCTTAAGTACTGCCGCTAATAAGGAGCCAGGGGAGATTTCCCCACCGATATATTTTACGGCGTGCTGCGATTTAGAAAATCCAGAGAGCAGTGAAAATTTAGATAACGGGAGGCCGACTCAATGCTTTTTTAAAATATAAATTCTAACCACTGTGCTATTTTGTATTGCACTTTAACAGTTGTGTGGGCAGTGAATGGAATGTGTACAGTAAGTGATCGAATGCCAGCAGCTGTAAAGTAGAGACGATAATGCGCACCACTCGTCGACAGGCTTTTGAGGATGCTGTCGGGGCAACTTCCAAGTTTGTGGTGGGCACTGGCATTGACCAGTAGAGGGGGTGCCAGGCAATCGCCACGTGGTCGGCCATGAGGTGCCATCTGGCTCATGGCAAGCCTGGTTTTCCACTTGTGGAGAGTGTTTGCAGGTCGGCCTTACGCTTGTGGATGACCTTTCTCAGAGAAGCTGCCAGGACCGTTGGGAAAAAAATGTAGACGAAGCCAAGGCTTCAGATTTTTTTTTTATACAAGTAAACGTTTTTATTTTTACCAGGTAGTATGGTCCACTGAGCTATAATCTAGTTTTCAGAAGCGACCTGACCACAAATGATAGCTCAACGAAGTGGCTTATAACGTGGGAATGTTTCGCGGGCAAATACTGCAAGTACATGTATTTGGGATGCTGTGGTGCAGTGGTAAAGCAGACTACTTGCGATCCCGAAGTTGCCCGGTTCGAGCCGATCTCACGGCCCGACAGTTGAAACAATGGGCAGATTTGGATCCCGTTCGCCTTCGTCCAACCAGCACAGGGGTCGGCAACCGGCGGCTCTTTAAGGACTGCTGCTTCGTGACGTTATTAAGGACCACCGTCTCGTATTCACATTGCGGCTCTTGCAATATTTAGTTTGACCGAATTTGAAAAACAATGGCTGTTATTTTGGTTGACGACCCCTGAACCAACAGTTTAAATGGGTACAAAACAGTTGCTCAGCAGGGCGTGTGTGGTGGGGCAAAGTGTGGTTGCTCAACGCCGCTTCCAGGATGTCTGACCAGTTTGGAAGAGTAGGCCGCATACCTTGTAGAGCTCAATTTAGTGGAGGCTGTTCTTCCAGCAGCGGCACGAGCAAACATTTTCAGGACTGTACCATGTAACTTGTTTCAAGCTGTACTGGTTCACTTCACTCCTGCAGCCACTAGGGACGCTATATTGACGAAAGTGTTTAAAAATAACATTCTTTAATCGAATACCGATCCCGAACAATGATATAATTCATCAAATCGCGAGGGGAGTGAATAATTATATACAACCACGGAACCGTTATGAATCTTTACAAAGGGCACACTCAAAATCATGTGATCTGCAGCAAGAAGAAAAGCGCTCAACCACCACAATGGTTTTTGGTTTCATATTTTGATATATTAAGATGAAATACATTTAAAACACATGTGAGTTCCACGATTGATGTAAACGGCGGCAGCACTAAATTTCAAGTGAAGGTTAGAGATGACCGTTGATAAAAAAAAGATTAAGCATGGAGCCTTAAGGATCGAGAACTTATAATAGGCTGTCTGGCGTACACAAAGGTGGTTGAACATAACATTTGATCACCCAGGAAAGCTTTGGAATCTCAAGATAATTTCTCAGAAAGGGTTCTCAATACATTTTTGCGGTTGCACGCGCTGTTGCCATGCATTTTCACATTGCGTAACTTGCGGGTAATTTTAAAAATTTACCACTTTGCCAGCACACATGGCCTGCTGATTATTGAATAACATGGGATATTTTAAAGTCCACCGAGTACGTATTTTTACAGTTAATAAAAACCCGCTGTATGAACCAGGGCAGCCATGGGGCCCGAAATTGCAAACTTCTACAACAAACGGCAAATGCACAACTGCTTACCCATGGCACCGCCCTGCCATGCCCCGACATTTGCCTCGTTAAAAAACGCTTCTGCAGATTTCAAGGCATTAAGAAGAGGTGTAAAATGTCTCGGCTGCGACGGCACCTGCCGCAGGGCAAGCCTCAAGTTGGTTGAAAGAACGCCAAGGAACACGGTCTTGGCTCTGCAGTATAGTTCAACCACGAGGCACAGGTTCAGCATCCCCCACACCCCGCCCCCAGAGGCCAGAGGAGCACTGCATCATTTGTTATAGCCTGGCAGGGAGAGGAACTGGCCGTCCTTGGCTTCGAAGAACGTGTACGAGAGCGTGATCGTGTCCACGTTGGCCATGCGCGGGTCTTCGGCGAACTCGGGGTCGATGTAGAAGAAGACTGGCATGTCCACCTCCTCGTGCGGGTTCAGGCGCTGCTCCTCGAAGCAGAAGCACTGCGGCACACGAAGAGGGACGCGTACGATGCGGCGCGTGTGTGCAAAAGGGGAACCCGTTCCCAAAGCTTGAACACGTACTGCTCGAGCATTCATTGAGCCCTTTGCCGTTCTGAGACGTCTGCAAATTGCAGGGGTGGGTCGCTTTCACGTCTGAATTTCGGAACGTGCAAGCGGTTCGGCGTTAATTTAATTTAGAGAGGTATAGTGCCGTTGCTTTACTCACCACAAGAGAAATATAGCAACACGACCGCAATATGATAGATGGCGCCAAACTGTGCCACACATCCTCCCGCATGGCCTTGTGTGAGCCTCAGTACTGATAATTATTTTATTTCTTTTTCCTGTTTCGTTTTCGTTATGTACACATACGTCATCGGAAAGGGTTAAGTTGTAACACTGCACATGAATTTGCAAATATTAACTATGGCTGAGAGGAAGTAGACACAGCTCAAGTGGTAATTAATTTGCCTCACATTCAAAGGGCAAAAGTCAAATCCCAGTCATCACATTGATGAAAGGTCAACAGCAGCAGCTGTCTGACGATTTTTCCCTTTGCAATTCAATTAATTGTCATGAGTTTGGACCATTATGTGATACAAGAATACATTTTTGCTTTAACGTTGTGGTGCATAGTGGTGCTCGATCGGCACTACCAAGAACCAAAGTTCAAGGCCAGGTTTCGGTCACCCCGTGATGAATTGGGGATCTCAAATTTAGCGAGTTCATGGTCTCGGTTGACTACGACATCCATCGTATAAGAATCGTTTTTTTGTCCTTAATTTTGATAAATTCCAGCTCAGAGAATGTTAAATACATTCGGACTATCATTTGGCAAATACTACAGTGTAAACAATGAGGCCATTTGCAGGGTTTGTCTTGAGTCCAAATTCCTGTAAAAACTCTTCTGCTGATGTTCTCGAATATTTGGGCTCCACTGCTCTGAGATTTTTCATCGTCTCCTGCCACGCTGCTGACAGCACAATTGGAATTTGGAGAAAAAGCCCCAACTATTTTTCATTTGGGAAACAAACCTCTGTGTTGAGACCAAACTATATTTAAATGAAAACACTATGGTCGATGCAGCACCTCTAGTGGCTGCAGAGGGACACATGAACCCATGACTTACAACATAAACAAGTAAAACATTCTCACGTGCGATGCACGTATCACGAGCGCAAACAACGATTTTAACCTATGAATCGATGCATTGCCACTTGCCAATTCAACGGAGGTTGGAGTGACGGCACCAGAGCAATGTGACTCGCTCAGTGCTCGTGACTTCCAACTGACACGTACACCACCCTACGCCGAATAAGGAAAAACCAGACGATACGACTTCATCATTGAGGTGTGTTAACGAGCTTACCTGAATCTTGTTGAAGTACTGGCCCGCTTCAAAGGGCACTACATTGTACGTGGAGATGCCGACGACCGGCTTCGAGGAAGGATTTTTGGCGCGGTAAAACGCCAGTGCCGTCTCACCGGGCACGACCTGCCAGGATGGTGCACAAAGTGGGATCATCCACACGCGGACGTCACACGCTGGGTGCCTGGTCAAGTGTGCGTGTGCGCCGGCTCTAATATCGTTCGCAAACGGGGGGGGGGAGATTGCAGTGCGCTGGGAAAAACCAAACATGGTAATTTTCTGCATCCGTATATAACCAGATTGACGGAGTTCATTAATTGGCTGACTCGATGACTTTGGCGAAGTGTACGCCCTTCAAACCAACATTTAGTAACTAAGAGTGGAATTAACGCTCTGCTTTCATCAACTAGACAAATAAAATTATAACAAGTAGACAGACTAAGGCTTGACTGAAAACTCCATGTGTCACCGACGAAAGACTACGACCATAACAGGAAAAAACGCCGGGCGTGCACCCCGTCACTCACGTTCACTTCGCTCTGCTGCGGCCGGAAGTTCCACAGGAGGCCGGCGTGCACGTCGGCGTTGAAGATGATGCGGATGGCGCGCTCGCGCACGGGACGCATCGTCGCCACGCCCTCCGTGCCGTGGCCGGCCACCGCCTGACCACCCAGCCCTGTGGTCTGCATGCGAATGCGAGGCCCAGGTGGCCCAGCGCAGTCGCCAAAGCAATTTTAACATCGCCGATTGAGATTTGTTGATGTCCGTGTGTGACCGGATGCTGACCGTGATAGCATGATTAGCGCACTGGACTTGCAAAACAGACGTCGCCGGTTCGCCCTCCCCCGACGCAAGCAGTTGAAACAATGGTTAAAGTTGATTAAATCCCCTCCCATCCCCTCCACCAATGCGCCTCTGTCCACCCAGCAGTACAAATGGGTTCACCACGGCGAGTTGATCGGCAGGTTGCGTATGGTGGGGTAAAGTCTGGATACTACCACCTTTTCGAAGGCATCTGGTAAGTGTGGTAAAGTAGGCCAAAAACACCCTCGAGAGTGAGGTCCCTTCCACCTAGCGTTGTACGAGCAAGAAATTGCAGGGCTGCACTTTTGCATAAATGGATTTCAAAACGAAACAATCTGTAAAGTGTGGCTATTTCTACATTCGACATGATCATAAGCCGGGCAGTGGTACCGCACGCCTGTCGTTCAGCACTGTGGAGATGAGGCCTAGTGGATCACAAATGTGAAACTCCCTTCCCTTGGGCATCGGGGTGCCATGCCATGGCTTCTCAAGAGGTAGCGGTACACCAAATTGTGGACTCCCATCTGTTCCATATTGATGGGATAGTGTTCCCCTGGCTATGCGTGGGCTTTCTCCAGGTGCTCCGGTTTCCTCCCACATGTAAACACGCATTAATTGGCCGATAACACCTGCGTATATATATAGAGGCCTGCAGAGCTTTGGAATTTGGTGGTGCCCCCCCCCCCTACCACGTGGCTCCCTTTTCCGATTGTCTTTGGTTTCTCGCACCTCCGAGTTCGCGCTTTTCAAGAGCGAGGAAATACTGTGCAGTGTTACAAGTTGAAATTATGAAATTACCATTCCATAATCAAAGTGCGACAAACAACAGCACTCGAGGACGAGGTGGGCAGCGGGGCAGCGACGGTGGCAGTGTGGCATGGCTCGCAGTGCTAAACTAAACTTGTTAGTTTACCAGGTAAATCCCACTGAGCTTCAGAAGCAACCTGGCCACAAGTGATAGTTTAAGTGGCTTATGTGGAACTCTATAGCAGCCAAATACTCTAAACGCACGATTCGAAATGTGGAGGGAATGTGGAGTGCGACTGTGGGGAGGGGCAAGAGGCTGCACCTGGCAGTAGAGGCGGTAGAGCGGCACGGCGGCGTAGGAAAGCCCCAGCATCCCCGTGACGGTGGCGATGATGTAGGCGAGCGAGGTGCGATTCTTGCGTGTGTACGGACCGCTCCCAGGCCCAAAGTTACCTGCCAACGACCACTTCACTTAGGAACGATTATAATACAAAAGAAGCTGGGTATAAGGAAACCTTATGTAAGCAACGTTTCTGATTTACGCAATACCGTTTACAACTGTGCCATAGGTGTCATGTGATGAGGCTAAGGAATCTAAACACAGAAGTCTAGCGGCCATCAGTGCACAACTCTTGTGTCAGAGAGTGGCTACGGAAATCACGTAAATAATTTTGAAGTAACTTTCCATCGCCATATGTTACATTTCCTACAGTGTTCAATGAATGTCAATCAATCAAAACTTTTAATTCACAATTATACAATAAACCAAATAGATTTATTATGATGGATATTTTGGTCTATGATTTGTGACCGGGCTGACACCATCAACTCGCTACACTTGAGATCAGCTACCCACTCCCATCTACCATCACTTAGCCACCCGTGCTATCAAAACACACACTGGCCACTACTGGCACAGGGCACGCCGAGTTAAGCCTGCGGAGGGAATCATATTATTACTCTGTGCTCGAGTTGAGCCCCTCGTGACGAGGGGAGCCCGCAGAGTGGCGCAGCGCAAGCACGGGGGCCCCAGGGCCCGTGTCCCCGTCCGTGGTGCCCACGCGACGGAAGCTCCCGCCGGCACCCAGGACGCGCATCGCCACGCCGTCACCTGCAGCATCGCGACACGAGCGGTCCCAACTGCACACGACACGCGTGACGGCACGAAGAGGGCAAGCTCTGAACCCCCCTCCTCCGACACGTGCCGCCAAACAAGGGGAAAGCTGGCACGGGTATGCCATTCACAACGCAAGTGAGACTGGTGGAACACCTCCGATTAGCTTCACGCACCTCTGGTAAGCGCGGTTGGCTACGTACGGTGCGAGAGAAGTTCAACGCACGTGTAGCTACCAATGGCCATGTTTTCACAGGGATTTTGGAATGGCTAAATCTCGACTCATCTAGTGCCACCCTCTTTCCAGAGGGTTTGGTGGTGGTGTAGCCACCTTGCTGTTATTGTATCCTTTATTTAACCTAAGACAAACCCACTGAGACCCATTAAATGTTGTCTCTTTTGCAAGGGGCGATCTAGATTACATCAAAAACACTCAGAGTGCATTTATAAAAAACTATTAAAATGTAACTCAGAGAAACTACATTTGACAATGGTCCCTGTGTTCCACCAGTCTCACTGCGTTGTTAATCTGCATCCCTACCCGTTCACTTACATCATCTGTCCACTGCCTTCTCAGTTAACCTCGTCAGCTCTGGGCACAATTAATCTCCTGGTCTTCAGGCATTTTTACAATCTCCAGGTTTCCCAATGAGATGTCCATAAAATCGTAGTTTCTGTTTTGTATGAGGTCACAGACTTCCATTTTCACACCTGGAGTTTCTAAACACCCACCTCATATGTTGGGTGTTCTGGCCAGTTGAAAGGACAACTGGTTATCCGCGGCCCTCTTTTTCGCGACAGTTGTAGCTTCATATTCTTGGTTCTTTCGGTAAAGTCACGTAGAAGGAAAATAATAAAATAATATGAATATAAAACAATATATTATTTTATTATTTCCCTTCTACGTGACTTTACCGAAAGAACCAAGAATATTAATCCCTGCAGTCACGAAAGCTTTAAATCAAAATTTAGTTGTAGGTTCCGTGAAAACTCCTATTATCCGTAGACCTATTCGTCCAAATTATCCGCGACTTTTCCAACAAGTCTTTGCGGAATGGAATCTTACTGCCTGCGATATTTTTTCGCGGACGATAGGAAATCGCGCGGCAAATTCATCCGATTATCCGCGGCTATCGTCCGTATTACCCTGGCGGATAGCAACATCGCAGATAACTCCCACGGATGATATAATCCACGATATGGGTGGCCACGCACGACCGCGGATAGGAGTTCTCCTGAAATCCACCAAAAGTGGGGCCTCAAATTGCACGGAGCCATTTCATGTCAAAAGTTAATCACCGCGCTTTGACGATACAATGGATGGCTACAACTGAAGTTCCGAATGTGAACTAAGATTTGCGACTGTTTTCGTTTCTTCCAACATCATTTTCCCGAAAACGTCTTCTCGCATTGTCGTGAATATGACTTTGGCCGAAGTGAATCTCACACATCACACGGCCCTATTTCAACATTAGTCTACAATACTACACTAATTAACATCGCATCACGTTACACGGCTCAATTTAACATCAAAGTCATCGGAGTAGAACTGCTTTTTGCGTCTAGTTTGTTGTCCTTTACCCCGCACCTCCGATTAGCACGGTTAGCTACGTACGGTGCGAAAGAAGTTCAATATATATACACACAGTCCACTATTTACCATTACATCACGCTATGTAATATTATACTACACGATTTAACATTAAACTACACTTTGACACATCACCACACTATTTACCACCCCACCACGCTATTTAAATTACACTATACTATTTAACATGACACTACACTATTAACATTAAACTACACTTTAACACCACAATCCACTCTTCAACATTACATCATGCAAATGTGGCGTCACACCTCACCACGTTACATTGTTACCACCCCACCACACTGTTTAACATTACACTGCACTGTTTAACATTACACTATACTATTTAACATGACACTACACTGTTTAACATTACACTACACTGTTTAACATTACACTATACTATTTAACATTACCCTACACTATTTAACATTACACCACACTATTTAACATTACACCACACTATTTAACATTACACTACACTGTTTAACACTAAACTACACTATTTTACATTACACCACACTATTTAACATTACTCCACACTATTTAAGATTACACCCACACTATTTAACACTACACTATACTATTTAACACTAAACTACACTATACTATTTAACATTACACCACACTATTCAACATTACCCTACACTATTTAACACCTCACACTGTTTAACACTACCCCACACTGTTTAACACTAAACTACATTATTTAACCAACACATTAGCGGCGTTATTTAAACACACGCACACGACCCACCCTGCTAGTCGATCCGCCAGGCCTCCTCACGCCGTGGGAAGGGGGGGGGGGGGTTACTATTTGACCATACTTCACCACGCCGGTCAATGCTGCTTATACAAGTTTAAAATACAATTTTTAAATAAAAACAACAACCCAACCTAAGCACTCGCACACAAACAAACGAATCCACGCCGATGAGCGCGAAGCTACCGTGCGATATCCTTTTTAATGAACGCGGAATAACTCAACACCAAACCATGCACGACACTGTACGGCGCACTGTACCCTCAAAACTGCTCGGGGTTACCGTAGAAGACGGGGAAAACGTCACGAATTAACTTGTTAAAACGTCTCAGACACACAGACACAAACACGGCAGAGAGGAAGGATTATGAGACATCTTAGCAGCGCGTGTCTGGCTTGAAGGAGAGAGATTTATAACGAAGGCGGAGGCGAGTGACAGCCGCTGACCGACCTTAGTTAGCGACGAGTCCTGCCCGCGATGCTAGAACAGAGGAGGTTTTGTATTAACTCTGGGGCCAGAGGGAAAACCTCCGTTCTAGCACCACAGATGGTGTATTACCTCTCGGGCCAGAGGGAAAACCTCCGTTATAGCACCGTGGATGGTGTTTTACCTCTCGGGTCAGAGGAAAAACCTCCGTTCTAGCACCGTAGATGTTGTTTTGCCTCTCGGGCCAGAGGAAAAACCTCCGTTCTAGCACCGTGGATATTGTTTTACCTCTCGGGTCAGAGGGGAAACCTCTGTTCTAGCACAGAGGATGTTAATTGTTTTTTTACCCTTCTATCTGGCAACAAAAAAAATACAATTATATTTTTACTAGCAAATGAGGTTCTAATGGTGTACAGGGGGATGTTGTTTAACCAATTGGGTCAGAGGGAAAACCTCTGTTCTAGCACCGTAGATGTTGTTTTACCTATGGGCCAGAGGGAAAACCTCTGTTCTCGCATAGGGGATGTTGTTTAACCGATTGGGTCAGAGGGAAAACCTCTGTTCTAGCACTACAGAGGGTTTTTTTTGCCTCCAGGGCCAGAGGGAAAACCTCCTTCATAAGTCTGGCAAAGTCGCCTAATGAAGCTAGATGTAATCACCAGCGAAACGTCGTACTACAATTGTGGTGGCGGGTTTAACGACACATTCATATTATTTGGGTCTTTCGGTAAAGTCACATTGACAGGTTCAGATTAATAAAAATAAACAAAAACCACGACGTTTTGATCACAACACAAGCGATCGTCACCAGGAGGGGAAAAAAGAACCTATCTACGTGACTTTACCGAAAGACCCAAAGAATATGGATTCCTGCAGTAACGAAAGCTTTCAGTCAATATTTAACACATTTATATTTACGCGATCTAACCCCCCAAAACAACTCTTTATTAAGCGTCATATTGGTCGCGAAAGCCGACGTGGTAAATGTGCACAAGGACATAGTATTAAAATAAATCAATATATAATAGGCTAAGTTTCGTGTAATGACACTCATTCATAGCACGTAATAAAGAAGGGTTGTTGCCTGAAACGTCGTCTAAAAAAACTTTATCGAAAGCATCATATCGGAAATTAGTACTTGTGCATCGATGTTCCAAAGTATTGGGTTTTTTTGCTCATCCCGATCTGGGGGAATTTTTTTGTTTTACAAATTTTGACGTGCCCACTTGTATGAATGTTGAACTTCTTACCTATGGGCCAGAAAAAGCACCGCACACCAACGCTGTGTGGTACTTTTTCTGGAAGATTTTTTCAGTTTTTTCCTGGATTTTTCTTCATAATCAACGTTTTTGGGTTAGATCGCGTTATTTATAAATGTGTCGTAACCCTCCACCACCCGACACGGCCAATCAGCAACAACAAAAAAGTGTCACGTTGACAAAAAACAAATCGTTCACTACTTTAGCCCACCGGTGTGTTGAAGAGTGAAACCACAACATTTACAATTTTTGAGTAGTACGACGTTTCGCTGGTAATTGCATCCAGCATCATCGGGCGAATTGCGAACACATGCATACAGTTGACACTTAAGTACGAGTTGAGCGAATGTTGCGCTCCGCGTTTGTTGCTGTTGTTGTTGTACAACTGGTCACCCCCAGGCTCCTTTGGTGATGTCGATATTCTTGCGATGTCATCGTGAAGCGACGAAAATCTTTTCAACGTCGTGCCCGCTGCTGCTGGAGGAGACGCCGCCTGCTGGAGGTGGCTCGACAGGATGGTGAGACGAAAGCACGCGTCTCGCGTCTTGTAAGGGACCGTTCATAAATGACGTCACGCGATTTTGGACGATTTTTGACCCCCCCCCCACTTCGTCACACGGCGTCATAAAAGTCAGACCCCCCGCCCTCAAATATGACGTCACAAAGCTCTGCCCCCCCCCCCCCACCAAAATATATAAAACATGCTTCAAATCGCTTTAAACTATTGTCATTCTGTAGTGCGTATTTAATGTGGCGCTGCACTCTGATGTTGTAGGAGAAAACATTTATTAAAAAGTATATTTAATTCAGCAGAACGTGTTGTCTATATTTGTGTTTTTTTAAAAAGTATTTTTAAATATTTTATTTCCATAATAGAGGTATTTTTTTTGGGGCTAGTTGTAATTACTGGCGCTATGTCGTACACTCAGATTGTAGGTGTTGTAGCTTGGCTCACCAACACAGCGGGAGTGCTGTACGAGTGACGAATTGGCACGTTCTGTTTACGTGACAACCCTTACTAATTGTCTGTGTCGGGTGGTGGCGGGTTTAACGACACATTTATATTCACGTGAGTCTGCATTAACCACAGCACTGAATGTTTATTCACACTGGAGGAATCAGATGAGCTACAAATATCTTCCCCTCCCTCCCCTCCCCCGCACAGATGCACAAGCATTGAAAGTTCATCCACGCAGCGAGGTTTTTTAAAATCCTTTATATTAAGTTCACTTGCGCGCTTGCTTGCTTGCTTACGACCGTGCAAATCTTTCGGTCGTTTTTTAACCCACTTCCCGTGATCCAATCGAGCTGACATTTTCCACACAGACTCGTTGTGCGTGACAATTAATGTTCGTGAAAATGTTTTTCCAAAATTTTACACTTTTTAGGACACAAATATTATATTTAATAACCAATTGCTTAATGCTGGCATGCAATCATCTGACCCATAGGTGGCAGCCATCTCAAGCCAGAGGACGAGAGGACTCTAGCCGCCACGCATATAAAGGATTTATAGTGAAAAACTTTGTTTTTACGGGTTAATTTTTTGTGCGTTCCATACTTCCATGGCAGTCGGATTCAGTTGGTAGCCGATATCCACACGGCGGCGCTGCGAGCGCGTTGCCCGCGTCCTCGCCGGGGCTCAGAGCGAAGCGCGCACACCGCTCCACTACCGCTCCCCAAAGGGGCCGTCCATAAATGACGTCACGCGATTTTGGACGATTTTTGACACCCCCCCCCGCCTCGTCACACGGCGTCACAAAAAGTCAGACCCCCC
>CM025652.2:3056107-3078403 GCA_014621495.2 Entosphenus tridentatus
CCCCCCCCCCCCTTAGGTGCGTGACGTCATTTATGGACGGCCCCAAAGACAAAAAAGATCCCCCGTATAGCCTGTAACAGACTGTAGGGACAAGTGCCGTTAGCTGAGCACCTATTAAGGCCGTCACGGCACACGAGGGGGTGGGTGGCCAGCACCACGCCCGACCGCCTTTGTCTCCCCAGTGGCGATGTTTACTACACACCGCGCAAGGTTCTCATTTGAAGCTGAGTCGACCTAGGGGAGGCCCAGGACCGATTCAGATAACCGTCACTGGTGGTGGTGGCCGTGAGCGGGAATCGAACCCAGATCGCCGGGTTCATAGCGCAGCGCTAACCGCTCCACCACCGCTCCCCACACACGCGCGCGCACACACACAACGCACGCGCGCGCGCTTGCGAGCAAGGAATATGGGGAGGGATCGTCGTTTGCTGGCGGTTTTTAAAAAATAAATTTGCAGGTGCTACGGAAATGCCGGGCGTAACGCGTGACAGTTTGTTAGGCGGTGTGATATTTTACGATGATCGAGGGCCAGCGATACATGGCGAAGGCTCGCACGGGTAAAGCACCGCGCGCACACACATTTTTTGTTCTCAACAAAAAAAAAACAAATCTGCTGGTGAAACCGGTTATCATTTTTTATTGTTATTTATATATAAAAAAAAAAATAAGGTGCTCGTGTGACAAGAGACGCACCTCGCTTGTCAGAGGCGGATGTAGAAACTTCCCAGGTGGGTGGGGGACGGGGCAAGCCGTCTCGAAACGTCAACTTTGTTTTTAGTTTTAAACCCAGGGCCCTACATGAATAATAAAAAAGCCCATTTGGTGTATTTTATCTGGTAGAGTATTTATAAATACAATGTAGGTACGCATGATGAACTTATCTCGTACCGTTCGTAACCAACCGCAGCTAATCTGAAAAGAGTTTTGCAATCTAGATTTAAAAGTGCCATAGCTCAGGTTAATTCATCCCCTTCATCAACAATGGGACGCAACGCCGCAATGAGTTTCCCTCCACTGCGTTCTGTCCTTCGTGACGTGTCGAGCCTCGCCCTAAGAAGAGGTTGATCGCTGCTGCCCAGCTGCTCCTTCACCGTCGTGCGCCACGTGGTCTTGCGCAGTGCCGGATTATCCTCGTAGCTAAAGTAGCTACAACATATGTAGCAGCTACATATGTAGTAGCTACTACGTAGTAGCTACTACATATGTAGCAGCTATATAAGTAGTAGCTACTACGTAGTAGCTACGGGCCCCGCACTTTTAAGGGCCACGCGCTAAATGCTTTCAAGCTATCAATTCCGGTTCAGCGATTCTGCACTTGCTCTATTACTATAGTACTATACCGCCTTCAACTTTTACGAACGACTGGGTGTTTAAGGTTAGCGATTTGTCGTATTATCCGGCTGTATATCAAATGAAAAAATACAAATACTTTACTATGCAAGTTAAATATGTGTGTGTTTTATTATTTAAGTATTTTATTATAACATATGCTACAGGCCCCGCACTAGCTTCATCCGGCATTCGTCTTGGGTCATCTCTTCATTTCACGGAGGGCTTGGGGCTATCGTTGACGTCCCGTACGCAGTGCGGGACATTCCACGTACCAAATCGTATCTTGGCTTTCGGACCCAACAGGCTCCCCTTCACACTCCTGACTTCCAAGAAGCGTTCATCAGGAGTGGTCATACTGCCGGTAGGTTTACTTGAGCCTCCTGTGGCCCGAGCTCAGGTGACTTCCTAATGTCAACCTTCCTGGGGTCTCGAGGGGCGAGGGAGCGACGGTGCCCATTGACCCACCTCGTTCGGACGCTGCGTTGCGGTGCAGGTGGCACTCTGCCGTGGACTTTTGGTTTCTCTTTCTCGTTCACAACACGGATGCAGTTTGCCCATGGTCATTATTGTGATATATTATTCTTTCTTTTTCCCATGATATGTCCAGATCTTTTTGTTTTTAATGTCAAAGATTAAAAAGACTCTGCCCTAAAAGGGGACGGGTGGTGGGGGGGGGGGAGCAAAAATATATACACAGCGGACGACATTTCGTACCACGTGGCGATTACAAATGCACCCGATCGGAAACAGAAGGCATCAAAGCTGCATTGCAAAGTCTCTGTCCCTGTACAAAAAACAACAACAACAACCCACTTCTCGCTCCTTATCCCTTCTCCCCAAGGGACGGAAAAGTGCTCCACAAAGCCCGTCCCGGGGCTAACGTGACGTGGTTGGGAGCGGGATGCGGTAGGGCCACGAGTACTTTCCACTTTCCAGGGAAGTCTGCCGGTGGATGTAAATCGATGATGCGGCGTTCACGCTCGTGCAGCGGTGGCTCTCGCCACTGTCTCTGCAGGAACACGGGGGGAAGAAGGCACAACTCCACGCAGAGCAGCGCCCGAGTGGCTGGTAGTCGAACCCGCGCCCTTACTGCCGTGGCGAGGCACAAGTGTGGCCACGGAAACCACCCTGCCGTCCATTATATCATCGGCATTAGCCAATTATGTGGGCGGTGGCGATGGCGCTGTTGACACGTGGCACCTCTCTGTTCGCTCAGCGCATCGAGCGAAGAACGTGGCCACGTGTTCGGTGTTCACGACAATGTGGCACGATTCATCTTCCACTCCGGCGGTCAAAGCGACAATAGGCGCACGGGGAAAGGGTGGCGGTGGTGGGTGTCGTCCTTTGAAATGTCCCCGCATTGAAGCGCAACTCGTGTTTACTAAACGTGTGCCCGTTTCGCCCCTCGCTTTTCAGCACCTATTGAGACTGTCAAAGGCACACCCACGCAGACTGCCAGTGAAATGTCTAAAGCGCACTGCGTAATTCCACTTCCCCCGTTCACTTTGGCACGGATTGCGTGTGCCTCGGCCCCGAATGTGCTTCGACTCACGAGCTGCTGAGAGGCACGATATAGGGCAACAAGATTGCACTTGGAACTCTGTGAGCATGGCATTAGTACGTTCGTGACAGAGCGGGAGCTTTTATTACAAGACAAAGGTTGGAGAGCGGTGGCGCAGTGGTTAGCGCGCTGCACGACGAAGCCATCGACCCGATTCGTTGGGGCAAGTGCTGTTAGCGAGCACCTATGAAGGCCAGGATGGCACACACTGTGGGTTGTGTGGCCAGCACCACGCCAGATCGCCGTTGTCTCCTTCGTGGCGATGTTTAGACACCGCACCAGGTAGTTATTTAAGGCTGAGTCGACCTAGGGGAGGCCCAGGACCGATTCAGACAATTCTCACTGGTGGTGGTGGCCGTGAGCGGGAATCGAACTCGAGTCGCCGGGTTCGTAGCGCAACGCGCTAATCGCTCCACTGTCGCTGAGATACACACCGACACAGATCCCCCGTGTAGCCTTAACAGACTGTTGGGGCAAGTTCCGTTAGCGACAAAACAAAGATCCCCCATATAGCCTTTAACCGTCTTTTTGGACAAGTGCTGTTAGCGAGCACCTATGAAGGCCGGCACGGCACACGAGGATGTGTGTGGCTAGCATCACACCCGGCCGCATGTGTGTCACCAGGTACTCACTTTAAGACTGAGTTGACATCAGGGAATGCCCTGGACCGGTTCAGATAATCGTCCGCTCGAACTCGGCTCACCGGGTTCGTAGCGCAACGGTGCTAACCGTTGAACCACCGCTCCGCGCACACACACGCACACACGCACGCACCTACCGGATCAAAAGATGCACCACGCCCCCCCCCCTCTCTAAATATTGCTTTGAAACGCAGGTGAAACAAGCAAGTGCGTCTCATACTCCAGAGGGAGTGGAGCGGGTGGTGCGCTGCACTGGCAATCCAGAGGCGCAGCGGTTGAAACGACGTTTCACGTTGATGTTTAATCCCACGCTTCTTGCCCATTGCGTGCAGCGGTGTCAAATAGTCCCGTGGTGCTGGGGTAAGGTGTGGGTTCGTTCACATCTTCCAAGACGTCTTGGAAGAGTAGACCAAGTTGCTCTCTTTCTCTCTCTCTCTGATGGCGGTGGCTCTTCCGCAAGCAATTTTTTGAAGGTCGCACCTTTTTCCGTGTTTATTACTATTTTTATTCTTTTTTAAGAGCGCACATTTTCCATTTTTATTTTCCCAGGTAAGGCCCCACTGAGCTACGCAGCTCTTTGTCAGAAGCGAGACCTGACCACAGATGATAGCCCAGCAAAGTGGCTCATCGCGTGGACATTTATAGCAGCAGCGATGTTTCTAAATGCGGAGAGAAAAGGCGGAGAGGAACCGGAGAAAAATCCACGCGAACCACGGAGAGAGAGAGAGAGAGAGCGAGAGAGACACGCAAACTACAAACAAACAGCAGCCGTCAAGGTCGGGATCGAACCCACGACCGCCTTGTATGCCAGGCGAGGTAGTTAACATCTCTCGCCTTTTAACCCAGACAAGACGCCACCAGGCTGCTTGCCGTGTTATTTACAAGGTTGCCGAGCCTACACTAAGAGGGTAGAAGCACTTTACGCGAATATATTTTTTTATTTAAGAATTATCCGCATGTGGGGGGGGCAAGGGGCGCTCGGTGGGTAGAGGGGGGGGAGGAAATTGTCCCGGGCGAGAGAGATTTTATTGAGCTGCAGTTGGAGGGATTTTCACCCTGCGGGACCCCGGATTAACTCCTCCTTTTGCCCTTTATCTGACAGCGCCGAGGGATCCGATCTCTCACGTCCCAGGGGAGGGAAGGCGGACCACCGGTTAAAGTCTCGGCTCAAGAAGACGGCAACCGCTGCTCGTTCCGTGGTAGATGGGGGGGGGGGCAGTGTGGGGGGGGGGGGCATGGGGGAAATCGCTGGCCTTGGGAGTCAACTTGGGGATAGTTCCCTGCTGAGAATCTAGCAGCACGATTGTAATCCCCCATCAGCTCTGCAGTGTTCCTCCCCCCCTTCCCCCACTAGCCCCCCCTCCCCGCCTCGTTGGGTATGCACAGGGAAAAATCCAACGCGTGCAAGTGGCGGTGGCGCAGTGGTTAGGCGCGCCAGTGCGCGTACGTACCTTCGATTCCCGGCCACGGTTAAACATCAGTTGCGAATGATATCTCGAACTGGTCCTGGTGCTCTTAGCCACCTCGCCCTCGATCACCAACCCGAACTGAGCCCTTGTGGTGAAGTATAGTCACAAGAAATACACCACCGTCGCTTGTGATTTGGCGAGGTGTCGTGCCAGGTGCTGTATAGGTGGGTAGTCCGTGATCCATTGTTGGATTGAGAATGGCGATATTTGATAGGCTTCTAAAGATCTTATATCTACAATAAAAAAAATATATAAAAGCACCACGAATACACCTGGTCTTGACATTTTTTTCTGGCCTGGACTTTTGCAGCTGTTTTAGACTAATTTCAGGGTGCTGATTCCAAATCTGATCTCAGATTTGCTCTATCACATCTCATTTTTATGCTATCGGTATACCCCATTTTCATTGATTTTACCCGAAATTAACTCTGTCACTTATGATTGCAAGTTGTTGCGAGTCAGTGACTGCTTTAGTGTTAAAATGTGGTGATGTATTTTTAGGATAGTGTGTTCATAATATAATTTTATGTAGATATCCACATTTATTTAATATTTTTCTTCTGCAGTTTTTTTTATTGAAAATTCAATATTTGATATCTCAAAAACCTGATGTGATAGACAAAAACTGATGCTAGATTTGGAATCAGCACCCCAAAATTACCTTACAACCGTTGGAAGACCTTATGCCAGAAAAAGTGTGTTGACCAGTGAGTGTTATTGGTGTTGACCAAACATCTTCATGGGGCAGGGACCCTCCTCACCTGCCCATGCTGGAATGTCCTTGACAAAGGAGCTTTATAGCTCATCGGATTCGCCTCCCGCAGTCTAAATAAAGATTTTGATTCTCATCTGGAACACGGTGGCGACATTCATTCGGGATTTTCGTGGGTAAATTCAATGGCATTGTTACAATTGTCATCATCATCGTCGTCGTCGTCGCCATCGCGTGAGGCTCCGAGGTTGTCCAGCAATGATTCCACATTTGAAGCTTTCGTGACTGCAAGAATTCATACTCTTTGTTGTTTTCGGTAAAGGCACGTAGGTAAACCGTTTTTTAAATTCAAAATAACTAAATTAAATCACTTTTATTTTTTTCATTTTTTTACCTACGTGACTTTACCGAAAATACCAAAGAGAATGATTCCAGTTTAACACGTAGGCTTTCGCGACCAATATTATTCATAATCAACGTTTTTGGGTTTAGATGCAAACTCCCAGCGGCCAATGATGATGAGACACTGTGTGTCGAAACCGGTACAAAGGTTGCTTGTGCTCAATCAATTCAGCTGAAATGATGCACTTACAGAAAGTTGTTTGGGGCCGATCGGTTGCGTACAGTGAAATATAAAAACTTAGGCCTAGCACTCTTCCCCTCCCTCTCCACCACGTTGTCAACAGCACGAAAATATCACCTTCGCGCCCGCGTGACTCCCAGACGGAAACTTTTTTTTTTCGCGTGAAAAAAAAACTGCAGACTCTAAATTGTCTCTCAGTTTTAAATTATTGCCTCGGTTATTCCGTCACGTTGTTTTTTTTCGTGCGCGCCCGCCGTGCGCATTAATACGCGGAGCTTAAAATAAGGCCACATGTAACGAGAGCATTTTCCGTCTCTGGCTAGACTACAGAATGGTGTTAGGTGGATTCCACACACACACACACGTGGTTACTGATCCGTCGTGGAGTTGCACATGGTCGTCCCTCTACAAACGCCGTCTCAGCCGAGCCAGACCACTCTGTTTCCAAGCTGTTGCAGTTCTGAGTTAACCATTCCGTTGCTTTGTCTGAGAGTTGGTGAATTTACAGATATGCATATCGACCCAGTTACCCACTCGCACGCTCACTCACTAGCCCACTCAGTCACCCATCCACTCACTCACCCACCCATTCACCAACCCACCCAGTCACCCCAATCTGACAATCCACTCCGTCATCCACTCATTCATCCGTCCACTCGCTCACTGATCAATTCACCCACCGAGTCACTCGATTACATCACGGTGCCAGCTCGGCTCTACGTACACTCGTGACAGCAAACAGGCTCGCTTCCTACAAAGACAAAGGTCCCCCGTATAGCCTTCACGGACTGTTGCGGCGAGTGCTCCTAGCGAGTCACATCTATGAAGGCCGGCACGGCACGCGACGGGGTGAGTGGCAAGCACCACGACCCCAATGGCGATGTTCATACATCGCACCGGCTACTCATTCGAGGCTGAGTCGACCTAGGGGAGGCCCAGGACCGATTCAGATAATCGTCACTGGGGTCGGTGGCCGTGAACGGGAATCGAACTCGCGTTCTTACAAGTACTGCACCAGCACGGAATGCTTCGTCAGCAGGTGAACAAACCACGACTCAAAGTCTTTGCAAATAGTCCGCTCGGTTGGCTGCTGGATTTGAAAGGAAATGAGCTGAATGGTGGCTGTCCAAATTAATTTAGGAATGGGGTAACCCCCCCCCCCCCTGGCTCAAACACCCCCACCACCTTAGGGAGTCTCGGCAGGTTAACGCGTCGGCTTTCGCGACCGATAGTATTTGTCTCGACAGCCACAACACCGCACGTGGTGTGTGCAAGGCACTTGCAGAGTTCAATCGGTGACCAGCCGAAACGGGCTGCATCCAAGATATTATTAAATGACGCCCCGAACGAAATCAACGGGGGGGGGGGGGGGGTGGATTTAAACCGACAGACAAAATTCCTCCTTTGCGACGCCTTCGTAGCAGTGTTGCATTTTGTTGTTGTCGTTAAGGACGGTCGTGAAAATTGTATACAGCGGATAAGCAATAACTCAGGTTCACGTCGGGGACGCGTTGCTGAAAGGTGCGATGACGAATCTCTAGAACGACGCGAATCAAGGCGATGTTATGAAGAGGCGACGGATAACGAGAGAGGGGGGGACGGAGGATGCCGTCAGCGACGCGAGTGCGTGGGGTGGTGGCGACGCAGATCGGGTTAGCGGCGTTAATAAAGCGACGACGTACTCGCGAAACGAGGTAAATCAAGGCGATGTACAGGCTGGGTGGTGCAGGCGAAGGCTGTGAGAGGCGACGGGTAACGAGAGAGGGCGGGCGACGCCGTGAGCGACGTGAGTGCGTGGGGTGGTGGCGACGCAAATCAGGTTAGCGGCGTTAATATAGCGACGACGTACTCGCGAAACGACGTAAAAGGGGGAGACGTAAACCGGGGTATTGCTTTAATTATTATGCATTTTGAATATAAATATATTTTTTATTGTGTTTTTATCGTTATTTAAACAATAGCAAAAAGCCTTCACTCAGCAAAGGACTTTGTCAGAACGGGTTAACCCACTCGCTTGTTTTGCATGCTTACCCCAGCGATGAACGCTCATGATTGCTGCAACAGCGAGTGTGATACGATCGCTGCTGCCAGTCTTCACCCGAGCATCATCGGCGCATTTGAATATCTACTCGAGTGCCTGTGTCAATGGTGGTGGTGGTGGCGATGGTGCAGTGGTTAGCGCTACGCTACGAACCTGGCGACCCGGGTTCGATCCCCGCTCACGGCCAATACCAGTGACGATTATATCTGAACCGATCCTAGATCGACTCAGCCTCAAATGAGTCCCTTGTGCGATGTGCAAAAACATCGCCACTAGGGAGACAAAGGCGGCCGGGGGTGGTGCTGACCCACCCACCCTCTCGTGTGCCGTGCCGGCCTTCATAGGTGCTCGCTAACAGCACTCGCCCCAACAGTCTGTTAAGGCTATAAAAGTGATCTTTTTTTTTGGTGGTGGTCGTGGTTAGCGCACTCAGACTTGTGGGGTGCAAGTGCTGTTAGCGAGCACCCACGAAGGCCGGCACGGCACACGATGGGGGTTGGGTGGCCAACACCACGCCCGGCCGCCTTTGTCTCTCCAGTGGCGATGTTTACACACCGCTCCTCCAGGCGCTCATTTGAGGCTGCCTTTGGCGAGAGCACGCGCTGCGCTACGAACCCGGCAACCCGAGTTCGATTCCCGCTCGCGGCCAACACCGGTGACGATTATTTGCACCGGTCCTGGGCCTCCCCTAGGTCGACTCAGCCTCAAATGAGTATCTGGTGTGATGTGCAAAAACATCGCCACTAGGGAGACAAAGGCGGTCGAGCGTGATGCTGGCCATCTACCCTCTCCGTGTGCCGCGCCGGCCTTCATAGGTGCTCGCTAACAGCACTTGCCGTAAATATATGTGAAGGCTATACGGGGGATCTTTGTTAGATTTGTATGCAAATGAGTTGGTGGTAATGCTGCTGCTGCTGCTGCGTTGCCAATGGTGCACAAGCACAAATAACAAACGGCACTCAACATCTTCTTGGTTCTTTCGGTAAAGTCACGTAGAAGGGAAATAATAAAATAATAAAAATAAAACATAATAAAATAATTCTCACGACGTTTCGGCCACAACGCAAGCAGCCGTCCTCAGGTGAAGACCAGGTCTGTCGGGGAGACAGAACCAAGAAGATGAATCCCTGCAGTCACGAAAGCTTTAAATCGAAAGGCACTCAACATATTCGTCAGTAACAACAACACCGTAGCCCTTAAAATAAATAACAACAAAAAATATTCTGTACATGATAGGCAACGTTTCGGGCCATGACTCTTCATCATAGCACATAAATACGGGGACAGAGTGCATTATACGAGTTGACTGCACTGGTTTTGCACCACGGGGTCTTAATGAGAATCACATAAAAAAAACATCCGATGACAGTTCAAAAAATGTTTTGGCAAATTAATTGTTGTTATATAAAAATAGTTTAGCATGTCGAATAATCTGTTAGATGTGTATAAAGTACACGTTAATTGACACCGCATCTTACTTTCCGTGATGTCAGAATCAGCATCTTTATTCATACTGGCGGAATCCGATGAGCTATAAAGCTCTATTTTTTTGCAGATGCCTTACAATCAGGAGGACACGGTGCATATATTACACCACCCATTGTATATTTTTAAATATAGTCGAAGATTAATTATTCATGTGGGCGCGTGCCGCTTGCTAACGGGCAAGCGGCCTGCTGCTGCTGCTGCTGCTGTTGTTGTTGGGCAGGAGGGGAGCTGCTGTCGCCACGTGGGTGACATCATCACCATCAGCTGTTCCTCATCCTCCTCATGCTGGGGGGTGCCCCCCCCCCCTCTCTCTTCAGCTCGGTGCCCCCCACATCCCCCTCCCCCATCTGCGCGGGGCGCGTGGAATCAGATGGGGCCAGATGTGGCACTCTAATTGGGACGAGCCCCGGCGCTCGGCGCACAGATATGTTAATCGCGAGCCCAAGGATGCATCGGTATGCGCACAGATAACAACAACAACAACAATACCACCACCACCACGGCCGCCGCTACCACATAACGAACGCACAACGCGTTCGTCGCTGTGTGTGTGTGTCGTAGTGTGGAGCGGTTAGCACCACGATGCGCTCCGAATCTCGGCGAGCCCGAGTTCGATTCCCCGCTCACGGCCAACACCAGCGGCGATTGTCTGAGAACCGGTCCAGGGGCCTCCCCTAGGTCGACTCAGCCTCAAATGAGTACCTGATAGACATCGTCACTGGGTATTTTTTTTTGTACACAACCCATCGTCCCCACACAACCTTCTGGCAGTGCAGAATTTCAGCTGAATTGATTCCGCACAAGCAAACGTTGTACCGGTTTCGACATGCAGTGTCTCATCAGCAGAGGCTGCATGGGGTTGTCTGCCCGGATTTTAAATTCTCCATGTCAGGGTTTGCCAAACTCCAGTCCTCGCGACTCCAATTAACAGTCTGCGTTAAAAGAGCAGATTCATATGAAGATTCAGATCTCGGTGTCTGTGCACGTGCTCCACGTGTGCATGCATTGCATTGCACGTCACGCATACATGATCCATAAACTTGCACAGAGACCCATAGACTTCAATAGCGATACATAGACTTGCACAGAGATGCAATCCACAGGTTCATGTTCCACAGACTTCTCCATGTTTGTAGAAGTTATTCCGCACCCTACGTAGCCATAGACTCGCAAACACGTACACGATATTCTTGCTTCTTTCGGTAAAGTCACGTAGAAGGGAAATAATAAAATATTAAAAATATTAAACAATAAACATTCTCACGACGTTTCGACTGCAACACAAGCAATCATCATCAGGTGTGAAATCCACAGAAAATGTATTTTATTTAATTTTTTTCAAAATTTATCGCTGTGGATTTCACACCTGATGATGATTGCTTGTGTTGCAGTCGAAACGTGAGAATTTTTATCGTTTAATATTTTTATTATTTTATTATTTCCCTTCTACGTGACTTTACCGAAAGAACCAAGAATATGAATCCCTGCAGTCACGAAAGCTTTAAATCAAAACGCACACGACACGTAGGCTGACACAGGGAAGCACATGCACTCACATCGGAACTCATGAACGTGCTTAGGCTGTCACAGTGACCAACGTCTGCTCAGCCAGAAGCCCCACAGTCACACGAGGTCGGTTGCTCAGATCACCCCCCACCACCCCCCCACCCCCGTGTGCTTCTACTCTGTCTCCTCCTTCTCTCGTCACATCTGCTGCCCTTGAATCTAGTTCCACCGCGTTCCCTCCTTCCTTCCGCTCCTTAGCACCCTGCGCTGGCCGGCAGTATTCTCTCAACAAGCTTCCATCTCGTAACATAAAGGACAAGGGCTGAATAACATGCAGCGTATGAATTGCAACGCGAAGCTTTGATGGCATTGTCAGTTCCGAAAACCGTATTCCATTCCCGAAAAGCTCTTTCGCGTTCGTTGCATCATTAAAGCGATCGTGTTGCGTCGCAAGGTACTGGTTTTATCCATTGCCAGGGATGTCCTCTTCTCGATTTGTGGAATAAATCAGGAAAGATTTGAAAAAATATCAGGCCTACATAATGCCATTTCGGAGCAAGGCGAATGTTCTGTTTTTGTTCCCGATTGTGACGTCGCCTCGAAAAAGCGATTGTGACGTCACCTTGCAAAACGGAGGCAACGTCACAACTATGACGTCACTTCCGCGCGTTTCGTCACGTGGCGTCGGGTGAAGTCACCGTTGTTAGGACGACGACGCCCAACACAGAGACGGTGGAAAATTGGAAAGAGATCCGAAACGTCGAAATTCCTAAGTCTGACTTCTGAAAATCCGAAACTCATCCCGAATACTTGAATGTGTGTGTGCGTGTGCTCGATGGTTGTGCAGAGCGAATCTGCAGTGGTTAGCATGCTGCACTATGAACCCAGCGACTTGAGTTCGATTCCTGCTCACGACCAAGGTGGTCGAGCATGGTGCTGGCCTCCCACCCCCTTGTACTGGCCTTAATAGGTGCTCGCTAACAGCACTTGCCCCAACAGTATGTTAAAGGCTATACGGGGGAACTTTGTATTTGTGCATATAAAATGACTGTCCTGAACCAAGCGAGCGTACATTGAGATCCGTTACAGCTTTTTGGATCAAAGTAGCTGTTTGAAATATATTTCTACGCCAAATATTATTTGAACAAATACTAATTATCAGAGACACGTTACTTTTACACATGCTCAACATGATACGCGGTGAGCCAATTATGGCTACCCCATTGATATGCATTGACCCATCTCCCTTTATTCTCAACAGGCGATGTCTCCCCTCTCTTACATTGCGATTGTGGGAGACGGGCAGAGGCTTTGGAAGGAAAAAAAGTCTTCTCTGAGCGAATGATTCTCCTTATTTTGGCGGGGTAGCTATAAATGGATCGCCCTGTACAGGTTTCTCTCGCTGTGTGCGGTAGATGCGTTCCAAATAAAGGGGCGCACAAAGCAAAACCGCACGAGGAGACGGCTTCTGCCTACCGAGTGGCGCGCACAGTACACACACACACACACAATGTTATCCCACATCCGACCGTATCGCCGCAGATGAGTGAATTCAAACAGAATATAGCGTAGATTGTTTTGAAATATGTTAGCTGCATTGATACGCGAAGTCGCACAATCCGAACCCGCATAAAGCGAGGGAAATCGGGGTATATTTACGTAAAAATACGTAAATATTATGGGTGGCACAGTGGCTTAGCAGACTGCGCTATGAACCAGGTTGATCAGAGTTTGATTCTCAGCCACGGCTAACATCAATGTCGAGTAATATATAACATATTCATGCGTGTATAAGTACAGTAATATGTATCCTGGACCCCACCTCTTCACCAAGCCTCACCGACTAGCATGGTGAAGTATGGTCAAATCCAACCCCCCCCCCCCTCCCAGCCCCATGATCGACACGACATTGCGAAGGCATTCATCCAGCAGTGGCTTGACACAGGTCTGCTGTGAATGGTATCGTATTATATCGTAGTTATATAGTATCTATTTGTAAAGAAGCAATCCATTTTATCCATCGCCACAATCTGCACTACTTCTACAATATGTAAATTCTCAGCGAGTCTTGGCACCGTTTACACGTTTACACGCAAACACGGGCACGTCTGCATATCCGTAACAACAAATACACGTATATCACCATCATCAAAGCCCAAGGATAATAATGATGATGATGATGATGAATCTGCGCGCGCGCGTGTGTGTGTGTATGCATATTGTGTTGCTAACAGCAGTGTGGGGAGCCGGTTTGCAATACGTTTAGCCGTTTTCATGGCAACAGATATATCCATCGGTGGCGAGGGCAATTTTTGAATCCCATTGAGGCTACCGCCGTCTCATCTTCGCAAATGTTCTGGTATCGAAGGCTAACAAATCTCCCCCCCCACCACCACCATCATCTCCCCCCCCCCCCCCACTAGTCTCGCGACGCACCAGGGCTTCAAACGTTGCACCCCCTGAGCCACGCCAATTTATTGTGGGTGGTGGCGGGGGCTCTTTTTCCAATTGCCTGCCGACGGATTGTTTAAAGCCGGCGTGGTCCAGAATTTGAATCGAGAGGGCCTCGGATAATTTCCTCGCCGAGATCCCCGGCTCCCGGCTCCATCAGAGCAATTTGGCACCGCGCGCGCGACTCCGTTCCAAAGTGGACGGCCGAAGGCGAACGACAACCGCTCACCTTGTCACCGTGGTGGAGTACAACGTCGCATACAGGCAATGGACCTTCATTCCTTTCGTGAAATGTTTTTTTATAAATCAGATCCGATTTACAGTTATGAAATACATTGTTCATAATAGTAGGTTTTTACCCTTTTAACTGGTACAAAACTGACACCTTTATTGTTCATACATCACAAATTCATTAACAAAAGCAAGTGAGGTCATACATTATTTTGTGCTGTGATAATAAAATGGCCTAATAATGAACATAAACATCAGCATCTTTTATACGAACGACATGTCGGCCTAATATTTGTTTGCGTTCGCTCAAGTGCCGCTGGGAAAGGCAAATGCCCGACGTTGTAAAAATTCCTCGCAGTTAGACGGTCAAATTATTGCATTGGAAGATATTTTCCCTGTGGCCATTCAGGTTACTCGGATAATTTTCCTGCACCGGCCCAACGTGCTCCACTTTTGTTTTTGATTCAGAATATGTAAAAAAAAAATTATACTCTGATGGGAAATGGGACTGGGGCTTACAATGCAATATAATTTAACAAATGAACAATTGGAGATCTGTAAGATGCGTGGAAATGGATTGTAAATGGTTGGGGGAGGTGGGGGGAGGGGACCCCGAAAAAATATAATTTTCACAAGCAATATATATTGGATTAGAGTTATCGGGTCAAGGTAAGAAGAGAATTACACTTTTTCAATGTTTTAGAATGGGAGACCTTCCTGGACACCCACGTTAATCTGTGGACCTCACTCGCAAGATCAACGCTGTCAACCCAAACAACCACCATCATCGTCATAATAATAAAACTATATATGAAAAAAAATGTTATTTTCGCAGGTAAGGCCCACTTAGCTATGTAGCAATTTTTCAGAAGCGACCAAGTCACAAATGATACCTTAACGAAGTGGCTTATCGTGTGAACATTTTATAAAACGAAATACTCCAAACGCATTTCTATTCTAATGTGCAGGGAAAAGCGGAAGACCCGAATAAAAATCCACGCGACCACGGGGGAGAGATACATGCAAACTCACAAATATACAACAGCCGTGAGGGTCAAGATCGAACCCGCGACCTCCTGCATACCAGGCGAGGTAGTAAACATCTCGCCACTGCGGTGCCCCAATAATTCACCCAGCACCAGCGCACGGCCCAAGTGCCCCGACTCCAACCGCCGCTCGAGCACGCTTACCGAGCGTGGTGGCTTCATTCCACTGTTTGTCTCTCGCCACGTGGTTTAAAAACCACGTGGTTTAAAAACCACGAGCATTATTTTTATAGGGATGTTATACATCTGTGTTCTTCACTAATTTCTAGAGGGGGAGGGCGGCGGTGCACTTTCGCCGATAAGACATCATCAGTGTGAGGGCCGCCACACATTTGAAACCATTGAGGGTTTTACAGCAGCATGATGATGATGGGTTTTTGTTTTCACGTGTCGTGTATCGTCGGGGGCCGTACTTCAGGGACCGCACTAAAGGCCACAAGAGGTCCACCAGTGGCCCGCGGGCTTTGCAATGAAAAACATTTGTGTAAATCAACACCCATCTCCCATCCTCTCCCCGATTCCTTGGAATTCGACGACCTGTGGCGATGCAGGGCCACGATTCAATTGAAGGCTTCTACCACAAAGATGCAATGCATTAGCTATTTCCGTATGTCTGCTTTTGACATTTGTCCGAATTGATCGTTGGCATATTGTGAGTGCCACAGTCGCCCTGTATCTGTCGAACGTTTCTGGAGCTAAGTTTTAGAATTTTTGTTGCTGTGATCAGCCTGGAGGTGATCTACCCAAGCCGATTTGCGCTGCAGGGAATTTTATAATCAGCTTTGATTTGGCGTTTGACATATGTCCAATGCATCGTGTGATACAGTGTTTGTTTCATTTTGTCCGCCATTGGCGTTTACGTGTTCTTTATTTTTGTTTTTTGCGATTTTTGTGACCCAGGTCAATGTTGCAAATGAGACTGTCCTGGTCTCTTTACTCACCACCTGGTTAAGCAAAAATAAACTTGGCGCCTGATTGTAACACCGGGTCACGATAACACTCGTAAAGACGATCCAATGTAACACGGAACTTTAGCGTAAAGTCGCGTTGCCATTAAGGGAATTTGCCTACACACTTCCTATACACATATATATAAAAAGAAACGCGGCCCTAATTGATCCGGGGCTTGTCCGAAAAACACGACGACTCAAAGCAAGACGCGAAAGGCAACTCGCCTCGCGCGGCTCACCCTGTGACGTCATCGTGTGTGACGCGTGGCGTGACGTCACACTCCAAATGCCACGTGACTCGGCTTGAGTTGCCACGAGGGCTTGAAGCACCTCGGAGCTGCTTCGTCAGCTGCGCACACACCAGCTGAGACCTTGGCATAACTCGCTCGGTGAGTTTAAAAAATTAACCCGTAAAAACAAAGTTTTTCACTATAAATCCTTTATATGCGTGGCGGCTAGAGTCCTCTCGTCCTCTGGCTTGAGATGGCTGCCACCTATGGGTCAGATGTTTGCATGCCACCATTAAGCAATTGGTAATTAAATATAATATTTTTGTCCTAAAAAGTGTAAAATTTTGGAAGTCTGTGTGGAAAATGTCAGCTCGATTGAATCACGGGAAGTGGGTTAAAAAACGACCGAAAGATTTGCACGGTCGTAAGCAAGCAAGCAAGCGCGCAAGTGAACTTAATATAAAGCATAAAAAAAGCTTTAATTTTCGATTTAAAGCTTTCGTGACTACAGGGACTCATCTTCTTGGTTCTTTGGGTAAAGTCACGTAGAAGGGAAATAATAAAATAATACAAATAATAATTTTGTATAATTTTGTATTTTATAATAAAATAATAAAAATAAAACGTAATAATTTAGGATTTTATTATAATTTAGTATTTTATTATGTTTTATTTTTATTATTTTGTTATTTCCCTTCTACGTGACTTTACCGAAAGAACCAAGAAGAAAAGCTTTAATTGTTAAGGCCACAAGTCCCGATGCTTTTCTTTAACCAGGCGGAGATCTCGCAAGACCAGGCTCGAGTCTCATTTGCAGCAGTGATCCGAGTTGATCGGCCAACAATTCAGTATGCAATATATGTATATTACGTTTGAGTGTTACCACCGTTTGTGAACACATGGAATAGATGATTACATTTATTCGAGTGTAATCCATTTATAGATACCCCCAATTAAAAATCAGAGGGTTAAATTATAATAGAGGTAACTACACGTTAAAGCCACCACACGCCTCACACCTCATCTCAATACGGAACAATAATTCAATCTGTTACCACTCTCCTTTGTAAGGTACGGCAGAGCCATCCCTTTCACAATATTCGACCACATCTGCCGCTGGGCTTCATTCTAGCTGGAGCTTGCCAGGGCTTGGCTCCGGAAAATATTTCCCCACCCTGAGTCTTGGGGGAGGGCAGGGGGTGGGCTAGAGGCGGAGTCCGGGGGATTGGTGGGGTGCGGATGGAAGAGCCCTTGAAAATATTTCGTGACAAATTCATCCCTGACCTGCGCAGAAGAAAGAGGGTCATTACAAATCAATGGGGCATCTACAAATGGATCGCGATGCGTTTGACAATGGCATTTTCAATTCGAGTCCACGTGCGCTGCCGGCGTCATGCCACAACAAATCCATTCATCTCGTGGCGAGCCGAGCAAGCGTGGCAACTTGTGGCGGCATGCAGGGTGTGACAGGATGGGGGGGGGGGTTGTCGTGCCATCATCCTCTGATCAGTGCACTTGGCTACGTGCAGGACGCGCAGGCAATTGAACGCACGTCACGTACCGTCCAACACGGAGGGGAGAGTGTAAACGTCGAACATCGTGCCGAACAATACGTGTCACAAACCCCGGGACAATGCGTGCGGGAAAAAGCCAGCTTAACCGACGGGGGGGTGGGAAGGGTATTCGTTCACAAAGCGCGTGTGCATCTTGTGGGCGCTTCCCTGACGCCGTGCGTTCATATCCACTGTTCATTCCCAGCCACACAGCTCCAGCCCTCAGTCCCAGCCCCACCCCGGGGTTTGTATTTCCGCAAATAGCGCCGTTGATTCATGTTTGTGAAGGGTGCGCGGTGCGTCATTCGACACGAGCACAGAGAGGTAATTGTGGTCAGCGACAGGGTGCGAAAAGGACTTCACGTGCGTATCGCTTGCGCTATTATTTCGTGGCCAGAATTAAATATGAATTTTCCATTTAAAAAAAGTGTTAATAATAACAACAACAACAACAACAGCAACGTTTAGCATCGGTGTGGTCGTTCGTGCAGATTGCATATCTCACAATCGCCGATGAACCACCACAGGCACGAGCTGAAAGGCAGTAGCAGGAGCAGCAGCAGCTAGGCGAGGGGTCGACATCCAAAATAACAAGGGGAGGCGGCTTTTTTTTCTCTCTCCGAAATTGGTATAAAAAAAACACTCCTCAATATTTCAAGAGCCGCCATGCATGTGTGGTGAATACGAGACGGTGGTTGTCATCACTAATAAAAAACAACAACAACAACAACAACACAACGACGACTTAAAGCTTTCGTGACTGCAGGGATTCATCTTCTTGGTTCTTTCGGTAAAGTCACGTAGAATGCAAATAATAAAATAATAAAAATAAAACATAATAAAATAATTCTCACGACGTTTCGGCCACAATGCAAGCAGCCGTCCTCAGGTGAAGAACAGGTCTGTCGATAAGACAGAGCCTGAAATTCAGACTCTTCAGATTCAGATTCAGACGCTGTCTCCCCGACAGACCTGTTCTTCACCTGAAGACGGAAGCTTGTGTTGCCTCCGAAACGTCGTGATTTTTATTTGTATTTTATTTTTATTTTATTAATTTAAAAATTTTACCTACGTGACTTTACCGAAAAAACCTAAGAATATGATATTTGTCCACACTTTGCTGCATCGCCTTCTCCCGGCAAGCCAGGGTTATGGGTACCTTAACATTCGTGTGATCTACCAACACTGTTAATTATAATAATGTTCATAATTGACATCGCTCTAGCAATCCACTGCTGGATGAAAGCCTTCCCTGCGTCGTGGTCCCCGATTGTACTATAGGCGTCAGGCCATGAGAACTCTGGCATGGGCAGTGCAACTCTTTGCGTTGGAGAACGGCCCACGGAAGTAGACACCACAGAGCTACCTCTGAAAAAACCTTCAAGTGACCATTGGTCCACAAAGTGGCAGCATCTTCCCATTGAGTAATGCTCAGCGTATGACAGTGAATGATGAGTTTACTCATTTTAACACGTAGCCTTTTGCGACCAATATCACCCATAATGCAGGTTTTTTGGGGGGTTAGATCGCGCTAATTATTCATTTATTTTATTTACGCGATCTAATCCATAAAAAAACCTGTATTATGGAGTCTACTCATGTTTGTACAGTCGTTGGTAATCGGGCTGAGACCATCAACTAACTGCACTTGAGATCTGGGTTACATCGCAAGAGGTGGCTGAAACGTGAATTCGAACCCAGGATCTTAGCAGTGTCGTATCAGCGCTCTCAGAATCATACATCAGAATCTTTATTTATACTAGAGGAATCCGATGACCTATGAAGCTCTTTTTCACAGATGCCAAGTAAGGGGTAGGTGATCTCTGAGCAATTTGGCCCCAAATATCTGGTTGCCAAATTCAAAGAGCAGTATGCTAACCACTGTGCCACTACTCCAGCGCGGAAATAGTTTTAATACAATATATTTTATAATTCCATTACAATATTGAAACGGTGCACAAATCTAATTGCAAGCCGTACAAATTTAAGCTTCCTCGATAAAAAAAATAAAACGTGGATGAAATCAAGTTTAGAATCTTGAAAGCAGCAATTTGTTAGAAGGTAATTCTGTCAGGGACTCTGGTTTGGAGTGAAACTCATTGTAAAAAGTTTACAGAATAGTTTTGATCTTAAGAGCCAAGCTTATTATTCTCATGATCCAGCCGGTAAAATAAACCCTCAACAACATTAACACAAGACAAAAAAAAGCATTAATGTCATAATGTTGACAAATTGGCTCACATTAGAGCAAGACCATGATTATAACATTTGTAACTTTCTCAACATCCTAATTCCCGTTGCATTCTTAATGACTTCATACATTGCTTATGCTGGATATTAATTTTTTTTATTGCTCAATCTTTTCACAATTACCGTACATCTCGTGATCACAGCCTGCCGATGGAATCCAATTAAGCAGGCTCAACCACACACACACACACACGTGTCAAAAACGTCGTATTTGTGTGTGTGTACGATGCAGGTTTCCTATCGCAGTTGCTCTCCCATCTGTGTTTTTTTTTCTCCGGATTATACCGCGGGCTGGGAAGCTTAATTTCATTTCCTAAAATCAAGCTGAAGCGAAACGTCGGACATCAATCTGAACAACACGTGGCACGACTCGAAAGCACGGCACAGAGCTCTCCACGGAGGCTTTGTGTATTTTAGGCGCAGAGACGATGCCTACGAATCGTGGGGAGGGGGGTGGTTTTGGGTTAAGGGTCGAGACGGGACACGTTTAGCGTCTTAGCGGTTTGCGGTCAAATAAAATATCAGAGACACGAAGCTTCGGATTAGCAAGGAAAAACGGTCCGATAATGAGATCTGTCCGGATTAGCAAAGCAAAACTTTTGCTGCAAGAAATTTCAGGCCGCAATGATATGCACATATTTTCTTCATCATGATCATCATCATGAGCCGCAGCAGCCATGGTCAATCCACTGCTGGGTGAAGGCCTCCCCCCAAGCCATCGGCGTCTCTCACGGTTCTGCGATGCAACAATACACCCAGCACCTGCACACTGAATAGTCCATCCCACTCTGAACACCAGTAATGATTTACAGCTCTTGCCAAATCTACTGCTGCATGAAGGTCCACCGAATGCATTGCCACGGGGGTTGTTTGGCCATACTTCATCACGCGAGTTCATGAAGGTGGGTGGGTGGGGGGGGGGGGGGCTGGACAATTTCAGAATCATTATTTATCCTGGAGGAATCCGTTGGGTTATAACAAGGCCGTAATTATAATATATACACATCCCCCCCAATATTCAAATATGCTCAAAATGTCCCCCCCAATATATTGCTATTAACAATATTAAAAAAAAAATCATTGCTATGCTATGTAAATAAAAACAATAATTTGCTAAACCTTGGCCACAATATCTGGACTTGTCTTCATATAACAATGCATAGATTTGTCTTTTTTTATTGTTGTTATGGTTGTACTTTATTAATCCCTAATCTCTGCCATTACATACAATGAAACAAGAAAAGGTAAAAAAAGAAAAAACAGAGCAATGTAATACAATACACCACTAGACATTATTGTAAAAAAAAAGTCCACCCCATGTGTTGGTGAAATTTTTTAATATTTTAGGCAGGAAATTCGTTTTCAAATTTTGATTTTTTTTCTGGGGGGGGGACCCCTAGACCCCTTGGAAGATTTGGTCCACCCCAATATTGACTCCATGGCTACGGCCTTGGGTTACAAAGCTCTTTTTCACAGATGTTCAGTAGTTTTCACAGATGTCCAGTAGATATCTCTCATCACTGCTGTGTTGTGCGTTAACCACTGCGCCACTGCTCACCCCGAACCAAGTGAGGGTTAAATAATTAGCCCGAGTTAAAATCCAGGTCTCAACCACCTGTGATTAAACAGGGCCCTCAAGTGCGGTGAGTTGACGGCCTCGACCCAGTCACGAAACGATTGCACGAGCAAACCCCATCACGTTACATGTGGTTCTGCACTTAATTTGGTAAAAGGTCAAAAACAAAAACAGAATCCAGCTCGAGCGAGACTTAAAGTATCGGTTTGACTGTTATGCGACGAACGTGACAGTCGCCCCTCGCTTAACACATTCCTGCGGAGGGAGCTGGTAGGAACGTTAGGTTGCTCGGTCAATGGCCAGGGTCAACGGCGGCGTGGTGTATTCCGCAAATATGCCCGACTGTGAGGACGGGCACAAGCCGGCTTGAGTCGGTTAAACGTTGAGTTTTATAAGGGCACCACGGGGTGACCAGCCCCTCCCTACCCAGCCCCACCGCCCCCCCCACCCAGCCCCTCTCCACCCAGCCCCACCCTTCCCATTTTTGGATGCACGACGGATGGACGGACGGACACAATAATCCCCTGTGGGCTGGTGTTTCAGCTTTGACAACATAATAAACACGTGGTTCCTCTGTTCGATTAACGGTCATTTCGGTTAGGGGCCATCCATTGAGTAGGTTGGCAAACATCTGTCGAAACTTTTGGGGGGGGGGGGGGGGGGGGGGGGGGGGGGG
>CM025652.2:3093858-3112618 GCA_014621495.2 Entosphenus tridentatus
GGGGGGGGGGGGTAAAAAATCGTCCAAAATCGCGTGACGTCATTTATGGACGGCCCCTTTAAGCGTCGACCAAAGTACGCCTCCCCGTTCAAATAACGTGTTAACGCGTTCCACGCTGCACTCGTCCGATGATTGTTAAACGCGTCCCACGTGACGCGGCTTAGCAATCAACGCTGTCTGCGTCGCGTTGAAACACGTGGACACGCGCGCGTGGATCGCGAAGCACGCACACGCACACCGATCTCAATCTGATTTTGAATCGGCTCTATTAACGCAGGCAAACGTTAATTGCCGTGCTCGTCACGTGGGACGACTTAGTTTGTATTTCCAACTGATGATGGATCCGCACTGTGGAGGCTTATAGCAAGTCGGAGGCTCTCAGTATCCGCCGCAACCACTGCAGCCACCCCTGCCACCGCCACCATCTCCAGAACGTCACGCGATTTTGGACGATTTGTTCATGCTTTTCGCTGTTCTGCCACTCTTATGATAATTCGCGCTGGGTAAGGAAGGCGAGAGCGGTGGCTGAGTTATAAATACCCACCGCTTGATGAACTCGCTGCATATGCGGTAACTCACGAGCGGAGGATTTGTAAGAAAAAAAAGCCCTTTGCAGAAATGTGAATGATCAAAATGCTGCGTGGGTATGAGGGCCGCTTTGTGTGAGCGCGTGTCTTTTGCGGAGGCTACGTGTCTCACTCTCTCGTTAAGTGGCAGCAGCGCCGCTGTGCCTTTTGTGAATATGCCTGGATTTTTTTTCTTTCTTTCTGGTACCAACCAGTTAATTGTGCGGGACTGGCTGGACCGGCCACGTTTGCTATGTCATATTTACTAAGCGTCACCATCATCATCAAGTGGTGTTTGGTTGTTAATGACAACAACATCATCATCATCATCATCATTCCAACATCACAGGGAGGGTTTAAAAATGAATTCAATATTTGCTGGTCGTCCACATTGGATTGACAGAGATTGAGATTAAGAGAGGTGGGTGTTGGGGTTCATCTGGCACTACCGAGTGACAATTGTTGCAGACATCTGATTAGTGTGCCATGTGCTGTTCATGATTGTACTAAAAGACAAACTTTGTTTTAATTCAAGTAAACCACGGTGGGAATCGGCTGGCGTTCATGCGCTATGAGGAGGCCGACATCCAGCAGTGGATCGACCATGGCTGACGATACCGATGATCAGAATATGCATTTATACTGGAGGAATCCGATGAGCTATAAAGCAATTTTAACACATTCTTAGGTTTTTTCGGTAAAGTCACGTAGGTAAAAATTTTTAATTAATAAAAGTGTTCCACCTGAAGACGGAAGCTTGTGTTGCCTCCGAAACGTCGTGATTTTTATTTTTTATTTTACTTTTATTAATTTTAATTTTGTACCTACGTGACTTTACCGAAAAAACCTAAGAATATGAATCCTTGCAGTTGCGAAAGCTTCAAATGTTGAAGCAATTTTTACACACCTGAAGCAAATGGTAAAATGTGATGAAACACTCTTCGTTTGCATGAGGTGTTCCGTCGCTGACACGGTGACACGTGTACCGACTCAAACCAGCCACACCTTGGGACCGTCTTTATTAAGGTGTGCACACCTATGCAATACTAAAATAAAATAATAATACAAATCCTGCCAGCAGCCTCAACCCCTAAACAACACCGCAAGGCTAGCAACCCTGTAATTGCGCAGACGAAATTGTTTGAGCTGAAAGCTTTCGCTTATTACATCCAACCCCTTTGCTTTCTTGCTCGATATTGAATTGGACGATACGTCAGGGGCCTGGCTTCTAGAATTCTCTGCTAGTTTTCCAAAAATAAATAAGCACATTGTTTTTTTTTTGCACGGACGTATCATCGCGTGCCAACGTCAAACACCATTTCACCAATAAAATGCCCACGTCTGGGGCACTTCATTAGGCACATCCAGCCATTTGAATGCGCTGCATTTATTTACCATAATTTTACATGTTTAATGAGTTAACAGCCTACGATATTTAAATAAAAAAGAAACTGACCCGTCTCGTGCCGTGTGAGCAAAGGCAATTCTAGTGAGAAGAAGAGAGAAGACATAATGTGCAGAGATGAAACACCCCTACCATTAAAGAAAACGAACTATATTTATTCCGTGTGAGGCAGGGCATTTTTACCCCCGCGGCCAGAAATGAGTGGCTAGCTGTTGACTGAGATGGGCAATGAACCCTGAAAGCCGCGCGCGTGTCACGCACAAACACGCGCACACACACACACACAGACGGCTCTTTTCCTCAACCGTCGAAGCATCTACCGGATGGCGATGCTGTCAAACCTGTTGGAAGAACCGGTTTTTGAGGCAGGCATCATTGCCCCATTCCTCAAGGAGTGGTTCGGCTGGGTCACGGTCGCCCGTGGGTTAAGACAAAAACGGCATCGGATTCGTTGTAAATGCCCGCCCTTGTTTTTTTTTGTTGCAGCAACAAAAAAAACCGCACATGCCAGAATTACCTCCCAAAGCTACACGCCCACACACGAACACGAGGAGAGGTGGGGCGGTGGTTCACGCGTACCACACATGCTATGCCACCCGACCACGCGTCACCCACCGGTTTTGCCCTGCTGGTGAAGTACGGTCAAACGAACCCCCACGACCGGCACCGCGAGGTGGAGGAGGCATTCGAGCGATGGACTGACAAAAAAAAGGACCGCGAATTATGTATTATTTACATGCGCACAGCAATCCATCCTGCCACATCCTCTCGAGCTATTTAGGCTGCGGTGACAGCAATTTGTGCCATACATACTAATGATTTTGCTGCTCTTTTATAATTGACACGTGAAGAGAGAATAGCGAAGCCATCAGTGGCTCCCTCCCGACCATTGTGGTGGTTAGGGAATAGCTGATGAGATGATGATGATGGTGAAGTGAGAAGAGCGGCGTGGCTATTTGGTAGAGATGTCTGTCCTCCGTTGTAGCCACTCATCCCCGATTTGGGAAAACGAACCGTGCTAATTAGTGCGTTGCTAAGAGAGTAAGCTACCGATTAAACAACAATAATTGAAACAGGCCGGGTGATCCAACAGCACGATCTTTATGTATTATAATTTTGGTCAGAGTTGGTGCAAAAAAAATCTAATTCCGTATCGTATTGCCATGGTGGGCTAATCTGGGATGGATTCCGCGGATAATTAAAATGATACATTACACGTGGAACACACGCAGACGGCATTTGACGTTGCTTTTTCATCTAAACTATAAAGAGCAAACAGTGGATTACTTCTGATTCAATTGTGGTGTGTGAAGTATATTTAAGTAAAATTGATTAATTGGCTAAAGCCTTTAATCGTGGTGTTGGTTGGCAGTGTAACGCACAAGTTAATAGTTCCACTGTCATCATCATCAACAGTTATGATGAATCTACTGCTGGATAAAGACCTCTCCAAGACCTCACAATCTCCTAACTCCCTCCCCATGTCAATTTAACACGGAGGCCATGGTTATCATTCGGGTCACATTTGCTCAAATCAAGATGTGGATACTTGATGCACATATGGGATGGGTTTTTGTTTAAACGGCTGTGGTCAACCACCCACAACAGACCCGTGGAACACACAACCGGACTCAGTCATTATGCCCGATTCACAAACACGAAGTAGGAGGCAACATCCAACAGCGATGATGTAGCAACCACTCGGCGCTACTCGTCACCACAAAAATCACCTGGGCTCAACCACCTCGATGTCAAATACAGGTAGGAACAACAGGTTCCACACTGCCCACCAGGGATTATTTGTCTGTCTGTCGTGCACGAATGCGCTGTCCAACCAAGTTACTACCTGCCCACTCCGAAGGAACGTGTTTATAATTGTGGTGGTCCAAGATGTCCTGTGACCCCCAAATTTAACTTACCCATGACGCATTTGTTTTCTTTTTTCCACATTCGTTTCTGTTTTCAAACCCATTGTTTTGCCAAAAAGTTTAAGTTTTAGATAATTAATTGGGGGTCACACGACATCTGGACCCACTCTGTTACGTCAGCCACAATAATAAGTAGGAGACGAAGCTTGCATTTATTTTGATGGTAATCTAAGACAAGAATAAGACCTCAATGCACTCCTTCGGGAAAATTCACAATATCTGTGTGTGTGTTACTTCACGTGGCTTCAAGGTGCACATGGCCTGGCACAAGCGTCGTGGTGACGTCACCGCCACTTAGTGGCGAATGGCGGTTGTTGTTGTTGTTGTTTATGTAACACGTTTCTGTCTTGATTGGAACCCCACGATTTCTGAAACCAGATTCCACCTTTAACTCCTGCACACGAGACGATTCCATCGCTCCGTCTCTGCTGTGGACGCGGTCCTCTCGTACCAGGTTCCCTCCTATGGGGCCGTCCATAAATGACGTCACGCGATTTTGGACGATTTTTTACCCCCCCCCCTCGTCACACGGCGTCACAAAAAGTCAGACCGCCCCTCAAATATGACGTCACAAAGCTTTGCCCCCCCAAAAAATAAATAAAACATGCTTCAAATCGCTTTAAACTATTGTCATTTAGTGCGTATTTAATGTGGCGCTGCACTCTGATGTTGTAGGAGAAAACATTTATAAAAAAAGTATTTTATTAAGTAGAACGTGTTGTCCATATTTATTTAAAGTTGCGCATTTTGATGTGACGTCACATTCCTCAACCCCCCCCCTCCTCGTCACATATCGTCGCAAATGTCTGACCCCCCCCCCCCAGGTGCGTGACGTCATTTATGGACGGCCCCTAATACGAAGAACAAGACTTGTCAGCCACGATGACGTCACGGCGGCCATGTTGCACCGGTTACTTCACGGCGGCCATGTTGCCAGGGGGGGGGGGGGGGAGGTGCTGGCAGCTGATTGGCCGGTGCCAGTGGGCGCGATGACGTACCTCCCATAGCAACCGCTGCCACGCCCATAGATTTGCTATCTCTGTTGGGACGTTAAAAATAATAATAACGGAATTTGGGAGTCTTACTGCACGCAGGAGTTGAACTCGGTTAACAGCACACCGCGGCCAATAACAGCACGTGAGTAGATGCTGTTGTTACACAGTACTTGTTACGTTATATTAATCGACCAAACATTAGCAGCGTTAAGGCTGCAGCCCAGCAAGTCTTTGCTGGCTGAAGGGGGCCTCTACTTACTGGGGCCAGCGCTCTAGAGAGAGAGAGTTCCTTCTCCATGGTCGTCCAGATGCCTTGTGACCCCCCCCCCCCATTTAATTCTCTACAACTGAATATTTGTGTAAGTCAGACGTATAGCCTTTAACAGATCGCTGGGGGCGTGTGCTGATTTGCGAGCACCTATGAAGGCACGGAACGGCGCGCGAAGGGTGGGTGGGGTGGCCAACACCACGCCCGGCCACCTTTGCCTTCCCAGCCCTGACCTTTACACACCGCACCGGGAACATTAGGTCATTCAAGGCTGAGTCGACCCAGGGGAGGGACACATGTACACTCGCCCTCCCCGTGAGCCTAATGTGCGTTGGCAGCCATCGGTTAATTTCAGAAAGCCGAAACAATCCGGAACGGCTGCGACAGGAATTGTGTTGGCAAACATCCACGCCACGTCGCCTTGTCGTGCCCTCCATTGTGCCGGGGTGGGGGTAGGGGAGGTGCAGGGAGTGGTGGTGCAACGGTGAGGCTAGGAGCGGTGGTGCAACGGTGAGGGGAGGTGCGGGGAGTGGTGGTGCAACGGTGAGGCTAGGAGCGGTGGTGCAACGGTGAGGGTAGGTGCGGGGAGCGGTGGTGCAACGGTGAGGGTAGGAGCGGTGGTGCAACGGTGAGGGTAGGTGTGGGGAGTGGTGGTGCAACGGTGAGGGTAGGTGCAGGGAGCGGTGGTGCAACAGTGAGGGTAGGTGTGGGGAGTGGTGGTGCAACGGTGAGGGTAGGTGCAGGGAGCGGTGGTGCAACAGTGAGGGTAGGTGTGGGGAGCGGTGGTGCAACGAGGTAGGGTAGGTGGGAGTGGTGGTGCAACGGTGAAGGTAGGTGCAGAGAGCGGTGGTGCAACGGTGAGGGTAGGTGTGGGGAGTGGTGGTGCAACGGTGAGGGTAGGTGCAGGGAGCGGTGGTGCAACAGTGAGGGTAGGTGGGAGTGGTGGTGCAACGGTGAGGGTAGGTGCAGGGAGCGGTGGTGCAACAGTGAGGGTAGGTGCAGGGAGCGGTGGTGCAATGGTGAGGGTAGGTGTGGGGAGCGGTGGTGCAACGGTGAGGGTAGGTGTGGGGAGCGGTGGTGCAACGGTTAGCACGCTACTCGACGAACCGTACGACTCCCCGAGTTCGATTCCCGCTCACGGTCATCACCGGTGTCGATTTATCTGAACCGGTCCTGTGCCTCCCCTAGGTCGAATCAGCCTCAAATGAGCACCTGATGGCTGTGTGTAAATATTGTATATCGCCACTGGGGGAGACAAAGGCGGTCGGGTGTGGTGCTGGCCACCCACACCCCCCCCCCCCCTCGTATGAAGGAGGAAGCATTGGCTGCTTCCATAATAGAGACTTTTTTTTAAATATGAGTCTTGTGGGTTTACTCTCCAACACACTGGGTGTGATAAACCTTATTAATTGTGGGGTTTAACGACACGATATTTACTCGATCTAACCCCCCCCCCCAAAAAAAACCCCTTTATTACGGATAAATATTCGTCGCGAAAGCCTACGTGTTCAATTGTCTGCTTATATAATTAGTTCGTAAATACGGGGTTATTGTGGATCGGCGTACTTTGTATCCGAGGAGGCGTTCGTAGCTTACTTACATAAAAAACAAAATCCCTATTGCAACGTCAAGGCTCTTAGCGCTCTGTGTACGCCTTTCTTATACTGATAATACAAAAATTCACCCGTAAAACAAAGTTTTTCACTATAAATCCTTTATATGCGTGGCGGCTAGAGTCCTCTCGTCCTCTGGCTTGAGATGGCTGCCACCTATGGGTCAGATGATTGCCTGCCACCATTAAGCAATTGGTAATTAAATATAATTTATTTTTTCCTAAAAAGTGTAAAATTTTGGAATTTATTTTTTCAGGAAAATAAATTGTCACGCACAACGAGTCTGTGTGCAAAATGTCAGCTCGATTGGATCACGGGAAGTGAGTTAAAAAACGACCGAAAGATTTGCACGGTCGTAAGCGCGCAAGCAAGCAAGCAAGTGAACTTAGTATAAAGGATTTAATAAGATAACCCGTAAAAACAAAGTTTTTCACTATAAATCCTTTATATGCGTGGCGGCTAGAGTCCTCTCGTCCTCTGGCTTGAGATGGCTGCCACGTATGGGTCAGATGATTGCCTGCCACCATTAAGCAATTGATAATTAAATATAAAAAAAAAATGCTAAAAAGTGTAACATTTTTGAATTTATTTTTTCACGAAAATAAATTGTCACGCACAACGAGTCTGTGTGCAAAATGTCAGCTCGATTGGATCACGGGAAGTGGGTTAAAAAACGACCGAAAGATGTGCACGGTCATAAGCGCGCAAGTGAACTTAATATAAGGGATTTAAAAAGGGAAGCGTTTGTCTCTCTCTCTCTCACGTGAAGCCAGCACAAGGCACGCGAATGTGCCTACAGTGCCGCCACTTGCCTGCGTACAGAGAGAAAGAGAGAGAGATGAGATCGTTCGAGGTGGGTCTGTTGAACCCCAGGCTATTATTTGAGACTCGTTCCCATCGTTTCAAGGCGTTGGCCACACACACGCACGCAGGCAGACACATACATACAGTACCGAATTGTTTGGATTTCACAGACAACAACTGGATAGTTGAGATGCGGGGCCCCCCCACCCAAAAAAAGTCTGGCAATAAAGTTACGTAGATCTCACATCTCTCTATCGCTGTCTCACGCACATACCAGATTATTCTAAGATGTAACCTCCAGCTAAAAAGCTTAAAAATAGAATACGGTACGTTGATAAAAACGCGCCACGTGCGTTCTTAGCTCGCCAAGCACAGACCCACACATACGCGGGCAAAGCGGGGAATGTTTTCTAAGCTCAGCCCAGGACAGCTCCAGCTTAAATTAAGTACACGCACAGATTTCCCCTCGCATTTAATTGCGGTAGATGCGTTTACAATAAACAAATATAGAAAAATAGGTCGTATGAAGCGAAACCGCACGAGGAGACAGCTTATTGCCTGCCGCGTGGCGCGCACAACACACACAATGTTGCCCCACGTCCGACCCGCATATGAGTGAATTCACACCGCACATAGCGAAGTTTGGGTAGATAAAAAATAGGTTCAGCCCCGTGTTCGTGAAATCGTACAAACCGAAACCCGCAAAAAGCGATTGTAAACCGGTGTTGTACGTTTAGGCATGCACAGGTTATACGCTACCGTGGTTATAACGGTGAGAATGACTGGACTTGACATCCAAAAGGTCGCCGGGTCGATCTGACCTCGCGGCGCGGCAGCAGAAACAATTGGGGACGTTTTTTTTTAAATCCCCCACACCCCGCTCCTTATCGTCCACGCAGTGGACACATTGGTGGGGCAAAGAGTGGGTCATCTCCAGCTCTTCAAAGGTGGCTTGCTAGCGTTGACGCCTATTTTGCAGCCTTTGCCAATCCACCGCTGGATGAAGGCCTCCTCGCGCAAACCTCTCTCGTAGCTTACATCGGTACTGTGCACACAAACACACACACACACACACGCAGGTGTCAAAGCAAACGCACACCAGCTGTAGGAGACTCGGGGACATATTTTTCTCGGGAGCTGAACTCCCAGAGAGGCCCCTGAACACGATTATAGTTAGGAAGGTAAGGGGCCATCCATTTAGTGCGTACGCATGGAGGGGGTTAACCCAAATGCGTACGCTTGCGTATGGGGGGGGGGGGGTCTACTGACAATGTACGTACGCATAGGAAACGGGGGGGGAGGGGCGTGAAGCCTCGATACTAATTTGTCTACATTGGCCTTCACATGACCCACAGTTCAGTTTCTTCAGCTGTCAAACAACGAGTACCACCGGGAGAGGTGGGACTGTGAGAGAGGTGTCACTCGTGTGCCACCGTGCCCCTGACCGCCAGATATCACGCAGCCCAGCAAAATAAATGGCCAAGGTACACAATTCTAGATTTGAAGCTTTCGTGACTTGATACAGTAATTTTGCTGTGACGGTTTCACCTGACGACGGAAGCTTGTGTTGCCTCCGAAACGTCGTGATTTAATTTATTTGTTTTCTTTTTTAACCTACGGGACTTTACCGAAAAACACAAAGAGTACAAGGTACGCAACTGAATTCTTGAATGCAGCATTGATCGTTTCTGCGTGGATTGAATATCGGCCGTTCTATAGGATTCGCGGGGGGGGGGGGGGGGGGCGCCGGCCCCCCCCCGCGGGGGGGGGGAGGGGGTTGTATAAACTCCGCGTGCGTACAAGGCCAATGTAGGGGGGCAGGGGTCAAGTTTTGACAGATTTTTGCGTACCTACTCAATGGATGGCCCCTAATGCATTGACACAGATGGGCAATATACACGCGTGTGTAGACACACACAAAGGGTTAAACACACAACAAGTCGGCTGGTAAGGGGCAAGTGCTGCTAGCGAACACCTATAGTGAAAGCCTGGCCCAGCTACGGTTCAGATAATAATGATAATCGACACTGATGTTAGCCGTGGCCGGGAATCGAACCGGGGTGGTTCGGGTTCCTGGCGGTAGCTCTACTGTACGCACACACGCACGTGTCACACGTGCGTGTCAACATCTACAAAGACAAAGATCCCCCGTATAGCCTTAGACTGTAAGGGGGCAAGTGCTGCACACACATCACCTACACACACATCAACGCATACGTATGTACACACATGTAGATAGACACGCCCATGTAGACATACGTGTACACTTACGTACAGACACGCAGACAGGCACAAAGACAAAGATCCTTAACAGACGTTTATGGGAAGCGCAGGCCGGCAAGACACACGAGGGTGTGATGGTCAACATCGGCCGCCTTTGTCTCCCCGGTGGTAATGTTTACGCACACCGCAGAAGGCGCTCATTTAAAGGTTAAGTCGACCTAGGGAAGGCCCAGAAAGACCGGTTCCGACAGTGGTCGCGAGCAGGAATCGAACTCGGGGAGTCGCCGGGTTTGTCGCGCTAACCGCTGAGCCACCGCTCCCCCCCAACCACCACCACCACCAATGTACACAAAGACAAAGATCCCCCGTATAGCCTACACAGACTGTCGGGGGTGTGGGAGAGAGGAGGGGGTGTGGCAAGTGCTGTTAGCGAGCTTCTATGAATGCCGGCACGGCACACGAGGTGGGGTGGCCACCAAACCACGCCCGGGCCCTCCTCCCCTCCACTTGCTCAGTGGCGATTTTGGCTGCACCACCGTAACGAGACGCTTCATTTGAGGCCGAGTCGACCTAGTTGCGGAAACCCTGGACCGGTGTTGACGACACCCGTCGGCGGGAATCGAACTCGGGTGAGTGTACGCCGGGGTTTGTCGCGCGGCGCGCTAACAAACAGCGCGCGCGCTCGCTCAGATATGTACGACACACAGACACGTGGACGCACGCATCACGCACGCGCGCGTTGTGTGTTTGTGCGTAGCTCCTGCGCCGTTCTGTGAGGCTGCTGCTGCTGCTTGTCCACTGGTCGCAACGCCTGAGAGAGAGAGACTGCTCTCCCCCCCCCCCCCCGTCCTTTGACTTCACGCAGGCTGCTGTTGCTGCTGCTGTTGTTGCTGCTGCTGCTGTTGTTGTAGCTGCGACTGGTGGTGGCACAAGAAGGCGTGCGTCCTCCGCACGAATAGCTCAGCGCTCTCGTCCTCCTCCCTCCTCAAGTTCCCCCCCCACCACCCCATCATCATCATCCGGCAACGTCGTCGGTGGAGGAAGAGGTGTCTGAGAAGCTGCCTCGGTTCTTTGGAACACGGTGAGGTTTGTCTGCACGGAAGAGAGAGTGTGGTTCGTGGTTGTGTGTTGTTTTTGCTTTGGGGAGGAGGGGATTCAACATCAGCCCCGGTATGTGTGTGCACGTGTTGAGGGTGTATGTGTCCGGTGCGGCGTACTGCTGCTGCTGCTGTTGGGGAGACAAAGGCGGCCGGGCGCGGTGTTGGCCACCCTCAATAGGTGCTCGCTAACGTCACTTTTCTCCAACAGCCCGTCAAGAGGGACACACGCTGTGGTTATTTTATTCTGCACCGTGCTCTCTTATACCTGTCCAGGGCAGCCCGTGCGCTTTGTACGGGAGATCTTTGCTAGCGAGCGCGCGTGTGTGTGTGCGCGTGTGTGTGTGTGTGCGTGTGCGCGCGTGTGTGTGTGCGCGTGTGCGTGTGTGTGCGCGTGTGCGTGCGTGTGCGTGTGTGCGCGTGTGGTTGCGTGTATGTGTGCGCGTGTGTGCGCGTGTGTGTGGTGTGTGTGTGCGTGTGTGCGCGTGTGTGTGTGCGCGTGTGTGTGTGCGCGTGTGTGCGTGTGTGTGCGTGTGTGTGTGCGCGTGTGTGTGTGTGTGTGTGCGCGTGTGTGCGTGCGTGTGTGTGTGTGCGTGTGCGCGTGTGTGTGTGTGTGTGCATGTGTGTGTGCGCGTGTGTGCGTGCGTGTGTGTGCGTGTGTGTGTGCGCGTGTGTGTGTGCGTGTGTGCGTGCGTGTGTGCGCGTGTGTGTGTGCGCGTGTGTGGTGTGTGTGCGCGTGGGGAGCGGTAGTGTAGCGGTTAGCGCGCTGCTCTACGAACCTGGCGACCCGGGTTCGTTTCCTGCTCACGTCCAACACCAGTGACAATTATCTGAACCGGTCCTGGGCCTCCCTTAGGTCGACTCAGCCTCAAATGAGTACCTGGTGCGGTGTAAACATCGCCACTGGGCAGACAAAGGCGGCCGGGCGTGGTGTTGGTCACCCACCCCCTCGTGTGCCGTGCCGGCCTTCATAGGTGCTCGCTAACAGCACTTGCCCCTGCAGTCTGTTAAGGCTATACGGGGGATCTTTGTGTGTGTGTTGATGTCAGGCATCTGCGCGTGTGCTAGATGAGAGAGGCGACCTTAATAGGTGCTCGCAGAACTCTACTTGCCCCCAAAAGTCTCCGGGGATCGTCCTGTTCACGTTTTTCTCTCTCCTCTCTCCGCACGTTAACTTCGTATGTACGTGTGTGTGCGTCTGAGCTGGTTCTGTGGCTCCCCTAGGTCGACTCAGTCTCAAATGAGCTCTTTTGTGGGGTATGCATGCGTAGGCGTGTGTGTACACGTTTTATTTCATACGTAGCGGGGGGGGGGGGCGGCTACGTGATATGAGCTGTAATCCAATGTACCCATGGCATACTCGAGTGCGTGTGTGTACGTGAACGTCTGCACACAGACACGCTTGCTTAGGTATGTCCGTGGATATTGTATACGGTGTGTCAATACGTATGTTATAACCTACATAGCGTGCATATATTTTTACATGCGTGTGGACATTGCGTATATGCAAGTGCGCTCATGTACATGTCACTGTCATTTGCACGAGCCCCTGAGTGTGTGTGTGTGTGCTGCATCGGTATGTGTGCGTGTGTATGTCAACATATTCACCTGGCGTGTGATTTGAAAGCGCTAACAGATGCTGCCCGTGTATGCGTGTGTGTGTTTATATAAATGTGTGTTTGTGGTTTTGTGTGTGTGTTTGTGTGTTTTATGCACGTGTCATTGACTATGTATCTAACCGGGCGACCCGCGTTCGATTCCCGCTCACGGCCAACACCCGGAACCGGTCCCGGGCCTCCCCTAGGTCGACTCAGCCTCGATATGAGTACCCGGCGCGGTGTGTAAACATCGCCGCTGGGGAGACAAAGGCGGCCGGGCGTGGTGCTGGCCTCCCACCCCTTCGTGTACCGTGCCGGCATTCATAGGTGCTACTCGCTAACAGCACTCGCCCCAGCAGTCTGTGAAGGCTACACGGGGGATCTTTGTCTTTGTGTCGATGCGTACGGACGTACGGGGAAGCGGTGGCGTCGTGGTGGGCGCAATGCGCAACGAACAACAGCGCGTCGGGTTCGATTCCCAAGATCGGTGAGCAAATAGCTAAACATCTAAGCCTGTCGCCTCGACAGACCTGGTCTTCACCTGAGGACGGCTGCTTGTGTTGTGGCCGAAACGTCGTGAGAATTATTTTATTATGTTTTATTTTTATTATTTTATTACTTCCCTTCTACGTGACTTTGCCGAAAGAACCAAGAAGATGAATCCCTGCAGTCACGAAAGCTTTAAATCGAAATCTAAGCCACCGGGGAGACAAAGGCGGCCGGCCCGGGGGGGGGTGATTGCCGTCATAGGTGCTCGCTGAAGAGCGCTTGCCTAGAGACAGTCTGCCTGGCTGATCTTCGTCCAGGTGTAGCCTTAACAGACGTGTTAAGTCTAATTTCAAAAACTGTTCGCGAGCACCTATTAAGGCCGGCACGGCACACGAGGGGATGGGTCGACACATCCCGTCTCCACGGTGACGCTGTTTACAATGGCCCAGCAGGTACTCATTTGAGGCCGAGTCGACCTAGAGGGGGGGGGGAGGTAATCGAACTCGGGTCAACGGGTTCGTTGCGTAGTTCGATGCGAGCCATCCCGCACCTCCGAATTAGCACGGTGCAAAGGAAGTTCGGCGTACGGGGCGCGCGCGCGCACACACACACAGACATTCGTCTGTACGTATTCTTCCCCGCAAGAGCCACTCGCGTTCAGGGCAGGGATATGCAGCAGCAGCAACCTGTTGCTTGGGTGAGTGCGGAGAGGGAGCGAGAGAGCGAGAGCGTGAATCTTCCATAATTGACAAATCCCCCACGTGCATGCGAGAATGGCAAGAACCACGGTGGTGGTGATGTTGGTGGCGGTGGTGGTGGCTCCATCCATCTGTGCGTGCATGCGCTGGTACATGCTCTGTGACGATCCGCGTCACGGGTTACCCACACGCATGTGTCACGCATGTCGGTCACGCATGGGCCACGAGACATCCACCTGTGTTTTGCTCGTTTGTTGGGTTCTTCGCAAGCTACGGCCACCCTCCTGCCCCCCCATGATTCTTCCGCGTAAATGGGTGGCGGGGATACGGGGACGTGTCACGCGTGTTGTTGTCATGTTCTCACCGTAGACAACACGTGGGTCGAGCAGTATCCCTACTCGCCATTGCTGTTGCTACGCAGAGAGACGGACACACACACAGGGAGCTATAATTCCCTGCACGAGTGTTTGTTGACCGCATGCACCACGGTGGGCCCGTGCCGACCATGGCTTCCACGCACTGCACAATGCGTGTGCGCGGCGCACGTAATATGTGGGTTGGGCAATCACCTCTTGCTGGGTGTGCTCAGAAGGAACACACAGCGAGAGAGAGACGCAGTCATATCTCCCTGCGAGAGAGTGTGCGGGTGTGCGCGCGACTGTTTATCTAATGCGCCCGATGCTTTGCGCTGTGGGCCCCTGCGTAGCCGAAGCAGTGGCATGACCGTGCGTGTCGGTGCCCATTGGCACGTGCGTGCGTAAACACGCGTCGAGCATGAACGACCAGCGGCACGGGAGGAAACGTGATTGAGTCCGTGCGAATGGGGAGAGCGTGGGTCCAAATGCATGCGGAAGGATCAGGAAGGAACGTGTGTGTGTGTGACAGCACTTTGCTCCAACAGTCTGTTAAGGCTATATATATTGGGGGGGGGGGGGGGGAGTTTTTCGCGTGTTGGGGCGGGGTATTATATTGTTGGTTAGCCGGGGTACTCGGGGACAAAGAGACACTGCCATAATCCCCCCCCCCCTCTGTGTGTGTGTGTGGACGCGTGTCCACGCGCTCGATGCGCCATACGGAGCAGGCGTGTCACACGCATGTGGCATGTGTGTGCGTGTCTTTGCACTGTTATGTGCGTAACTGGAGCAACCCACCTGTTGTTGCTGCTGCTGCTGCTGCTTGGTACGCAGAGAAAGACACAGGCGGTCAGTCATCGTTCCATGCGAGCGAGCGTGTGTGTGTGTGTGGACAAGCGTTTATTAATTGCACTTAAATTCGGTGTTTCCACCCAATTAAAAGTGCACCTAGCCTGGCACAAAGCGCCGTGGCGACGTCGCCGCCACTTAGTGGCAATCGGCGGTTGTTATGCGTTACGTGGTTCTGCGCTATGTTGGCCGTACACAGCCTAAGCATGTGCCTGTCATGTGTGTGTATGTATGACGTGTCGTGTGTGTGTGTCGTCATGTGCGTGTCATGTATTATGTCAGAACGTACACGTGTGTGTAGGCTGTAGGTGAGCGGTAGCGCATCGGTTAGCGCGCTGCGCTACGAACCCGGCGACCCGAGTTCGATTCCCGCTCACGGCCAAACACCGGTGCCAATGATCTCAATCGGTCCTGGGCCTTCCGCCTAGGTCGACTCAGCCTCAAATGAGCTACCTGGTGTGATGTGTAAACATAAACCACTGGGGAGACAAAGGCGGCCGGGTGTAGTGCTGGTGCTGGCCACACACACACACACACCCACTCGTGTGCCGTGCCGGCCTTCATAGGTGCTCGCCGACAACACTTTGCCCCCAACGATGTTCGTCTCTTTGTTTTTCTCTCGCCGGCTGAGCAAACCACTTGTTAACGTTCGCAGAGCGAAAGCGATAGCAGCCGTGATTCAATGTGAATCGTCGGACGCGCGTGTGGCCCTGCATTTGGTATGCGCCGCGGCATCGCACACACCGTGTGTCTCACGCTCGTGCCCATGCGCGTAACACGCAACGCGAGTGCTGTGCGAGTGTGTGGGGGTGGTGCGGTGGTGAGCGTTACTCCGGTAACCTGGGTTGGATTCGCGTGCCGCGGTTAACGTCAGCGTGGATTATCTAGAAGGCGTCTTGTGTGGGGGGCTTCTTCCTCGGTCGACTCAGCCTTAGGGCTCTTGCGCGGTACGTTGTTTCATCATCAGCCTCGAGCTACACCACCAAACTCGATCAGCCGCAATAGGTGAACCTCATGGCGTGTGCCCCGGGGTACCGTAGTCACCCCGGCTCTCGCATCGTGTCCGCGATGCGGTCATTTTGAGTCTGTTGATGGGCGGCGATGCGGCAATCGACTCATCTCGACGAGCTTTACACGATGCACTCTTCAAAGTTGAATTTTTCGACAACGGATTTTGTTATGCTGATGTGTGGCGTTTCGACATCGCGGAGTGGCACTGATTTCGGATTGATTGGTACGCCAGTCGCGGCGTTAAGTACACCCTTGGGAAAATACAATATTTAATTGAAATAAAATATTTAATTGCCTCGGCTAATTTGTTTTATTTGGTACCCCGGGGTACCGCCATAAGGATCACTCGCCCCGAGTAACAGTCCGCATGCCTACACGGCGAGTAGCGGCAGGATTAGTTTGACCATACTTCACCACGCTCGTCTGTGCGAGTCGGTCAAGCCTGGGGGGGGGGGGGCCTAGCATAGACGTGGAAGCATAGAAGTGTGGTTCGATGGAGTTTGCTGCGCTGTACTCTGCTTCCTATCACGCAGCCCCGCGGTAGCCTCTACCAGCAAGCTGGTGCATGGCGATCGTCCATCCAGGCAGCGTGCAGACTCAAACCCTGCGTAGCTTGCGATGGCTGACGGTATCGGGTGCATTCCCGGCGATTTGCTCATTTAGGCAACCGTGATAGCGATAATACAACGTTTGCCATTCGTCACACTGACTCCCAAATAGTAAATATATTACCCATTGTACTGTACTGCATACCACAATTGTTGCACTCCGTAACCTTGTCAAACAGGGCACTCACCCAGTATAGGTGTGTCACTAATTGCCTTTGGCCACGCCAGTTGTCAAGTCCAAATAATGTATTGTTTACTTGAGCTTTGACGCCATTGGTGCTCTTCCCTGCTTGCGGGACTGAGCCAGTGGTGTATATTCCTCGTTCACATGGCGAGGGCCGAGTCTATCCATAGGACAACCACTTTTGACGTCTCCACAAATTGGTTTCTCACTTTATCGACCGCGGAGCGATGATGGGCCGGGTCAACCACCCAACCAGAATTTGAACTCGCGATCTTCCGATTGCGAGCCGCTCCATCTCCCTCCAATCGCCGAGCCACCTGGCCTCATTAATAGGGGATAATGTTTTCACTTGGTGGTGGGGGCATTCTTCAAATATGGCCGTGGGTAATTTCTCCAGATTGGCCACAAAAATTGTCCCATCCATTAGGATGCTGCAGTGCATTTTATCCGCAATTCGCGGTTGGGTAATTTATTGGTATGCTTGGTCTCCTCCTTCTTGTTCTTCATGCCCGTTGACAGCTGCAAGAAGTCGTGGTAGTGTCATATTTTTTTAAAATCCATAACCAGGACATAATCCCACTAAAAACAGGAGGCAGGTTTTGCAAGGGATACGCGCGTTTTCACCTCGTAAAGCTAAAGAGGGCAGCTTGAATCGCCCTACATCTGATCAAAACAAATGCCACTTACAATGCCATGTACAACAACATGAATTAATAGTTGGTGGGACACAAATCGACAGCACAACAGAGCACTTTATACGTGGGTGTAATATACAGGGCAATCATTGAAGGTGGAATGGGGTGAACGTCGGTGTAAAAAGGGGTGAGTGAGAGCAGAATGGAGTGGTTTTTTTGTGGGAATTGAATTGTATCATTTCAAAGCAGCATACCAATGTGGCTTAAAAGAGACAGCTAGTGCAATTAGTGCATGCGCGTGTTTCCTGCTGTGACACGTGAACACTGACAGATATCGTGGAATGAAAACTGGAAAGTGCAGACAGAAGGCATGAATGCTGGGAGTTAAAACTGAAAGGTTGAATCAGGAACACACTGTACATAGATCAGAGAGGAAATGCACATTTAGAGACGTAAATTTTGACCGCGATGAAACGTAAGTGGGTTAGGGGTTTAGAGGACGTCGCTATACAGGATGATGGCCCGTGGACGGGACTGGTGGCAGAATCGTCATCTTTCTCAGAGACGCTTGAGGAAGAAGATGACCGCCACGGAGGTGGAGAAATAGAATCAGCTCAGGTGCAGCAGCAGCAGCAGCAGCGACGGATCGTGGGATCGCGAGGGTCGCGAGGGGAGAGGGCCGACGTGGGGAGGCCTTCATCCAGCAGTGGATGACGCACGGCTGTTGATGGCGAAGAGCCCCCACTGACACCAGGATGCACTTTTGCGAGAGAGCGACGTGGGTTTTTATCTCAAGAGGATTGGGGCAGCGTGCATTAGTCAACAACGCCTTGGGACATTCGCCCTAACCGCACCCCCATCGCATCCGATCTAAGAGGCTAAGCGGAGTTGACTGTTATGGCTTGCCAGGTGTTGTAGGTGTGGGGCTGCAAGGTGATCACTAGATGGCAGTGCTGAGTGTTACCCCCCTTTGTGCAGCGTGCTGGGTTTTCTCCGGATTCGTTGGGTTTTCCTCGAACGCGAAGCCAAACACGGTGAGCTTTTTAAGCATCGGTTGATATTTCATCGATGAATTGTTGTTGTACCTGTGCCGGTAAGGGTTCAACTCATGCGCCGCCCAATAAGAGGCGTGGCTCGTACTGGTGGAGCAGCGATGAGGAACTTGCACAACAGGATGACGCATCACAACTGCTATGTAGCCCGCTGTTGGAAATCACTGGGGAAGTCGCAGCAATGTCTTGCTAAAATCGAGGTGATTATTACCTCCCGTTGACAGCCCCTGAGCCAGTGGTGCAAAATTATACATTCCAATGGCAGGGGTGAGTCCACCAGTAGGACAACCGCTGTTGACTCCGCAGCAAGGTGGTACTCGGTTTATTGACCCTGGAGGGATGATGGGCTGGAGGGATGATGGAGGGATGATGGAGGGATGATGG
>CM025652.2:3112718-3136598 GCA_014621495.2 Entosphenus tridentatus
GATGGGCTGGAGGGATGATGGAGGGATGATGGGCTGGAGGGATGATGGAGGGATGATGGAGGGATGATGGAGGGATGATGGTCTGGAGGGATGATGGGCTGGAGGGATGATGGGCTGGAGGGATGATGGAGGGATGATGGAGGGATGATGGAGGGATGATGGTCTGGAGGGGATGATGGGCTGGAGGGATGATGGAGGGATGATGGAGGGATGATGGTCTGGAGGGATGATGGGCTGGAGGGATGATGGAGGGATGATGGAGGGATGATGGGCTGGAGGGATGATGGAGGGATGATGGACCCTGGAGGGATGATGGGTTGAATGCACCTCCTACCGCGCTCGCTGCACTGCTGTGAGTGACATGGCCCGATTACTTAGGGCGCACAAGGTCAACAACAAACAAAAACACGGAACAAAAAAATGAAAAGTGCTAAAAAAAAAAGTGTGCAGATTTGCCTGTTCGTAAATACAATGGGTGGGGGGAGGAATCACTTACCATGAATTTAAATAGAAGCCATCTCCACTCACGGCCTGGACATTACAGCGAGCATATAGAGAGAGACAGAGAAAGAGTGGGAGATGTAGAGCCGTGGTGATGGTGGTGGCAGCAGGGGAGGTCGAGGTGGGGGGGAGAACGGATAGAGCGATTTTTCCATTATACGTCTTGAAAAGAGTGACACGGCGCATTTGATTAGATGTGAGCAGGCAATGAGAACCTGTGGCACGTGTGTCCGATTGACAGGGCATTATACGTGGAACCCCCATCACGGTCGCTTGCCTCTCCCCCAGCTCTGTCTGCCACAGACCTGTGTTTAGATGAGTGCAGCCCATGCGACTCCTTGTAAAAAAAAAATTGTAACAACGCGAAGCTGCAGCCCTGCAATTTAATCTTCACTCCGCTGCTGGCGGAAGGGCCAAAAATGTTACACCATGCCGTAATCTTGTCATATAGGGCAAATCGCCCTGCACAGGTGCGTATTACTCACTAATTGTCTTAAAACGTGGAGGGGGATACATTTACCGCGATTGGGTCATTCGTCCAATTTGGCCACGACAATTTCCCCACGGTGGATGTCTGTTGACAGCGATGAGATTTTATTGGTCTAAAAAAAAAGGTTAAGGTAAAGGCGCGGCCCTGCAGTTGCTCACTCACGCCCCTGTTGGCGGAAGGGCCTTCACTATAGAGGTAGATATAGAGGGTATTTGGCCTACTCTTCAATTCTGGCCAGACGTCTTGAAGGAGAATTGAGTAGCCATAATTTGTGCCACCACACATGGCCTGCCAAGCCGGCTCACTGTGGTGTCTGTGTCTCCATTTATACTGCAGTGGGGGCAGGGATATGGGGTTTTAAGAAACCATTGTTTCAATCTCCGCACCGGGACATTGAACCAGCAACCTCTGGATTTAAAGTCCAGCGTGCTAATCATGGCACCGCAGTCGCCGCATTCTCCTTCCTATTGCGATGTGCGGAGAGCTTTGCACTGCTCTCATGCATTCTGCCCATTGTGGTGGACCGATATGATTTATGTGACTGCTATGGAATTCAATTACACAATTTTTTCAATACATCTGAGAGGGCTTACCTTTGACTTCTAAAATGGCATTAAACCAAACAAAATGTTGGTGTTGCTTTTAATAATTCATGCACGCGGAGCACACGTGTACACCTACAGCGTATGCATGCCCTCCATACACTGCAAAAGACAAAGATCCCCCGTATAGCCTTAACAGACTGTAGGGGCAAGTGCTGTTAGCGAGCACCTATGAAGGCCGGAACGGTACACGAGGGGGGTGGGTGGCCAGCACCACGCCCGACCGCCTTTGTCTCCCCAGTGGCAATGTTTACACACTGCACCAGGTACTCATTTATGGCTGAGACGACCTAGGGGAGGCCCAGGACCGGTTCAGATAATCGTCACTGCTGTTAGCCGTGAGCGGGAATCGAACCCGGGTCGCCAGGTTCATAGCGCAGCGTAGCGCTAACCGCTACACTACCGCTCTCCATACACTGCACACGCACACACACACACATACGCTGCACATGTAGAGTGTATAGAGGATTTATTCGCTGCACGTGTACACACACACACACTTGCAGAACGAACAGCGTACATATGATGTCGGTACATATGAGGTGCCAGTAACAGGTAGCTCGATTTGCTTGCTTTCTATCAGATCTGCCGTCAAACTCCGCTTGAGGTGAATTACTTGGCTCACTGATTATGGGGATTGTACATTTTAATTATTGTTTCGTGTTTATCGCGAGACTTAAAGCTATTTTGAACGTTAGCCTGACCCCCCCTGCCCTTATACGATTGAAAGCAATGAACTGTAATTTTCCATTTGAATATATTCGATTTCAGCTTAAATTTTTTTACATTTCTGAGAATTCAACTTGATTATATTACTACTGTTACATTTCAGCTCTATAGCCCTTCTGGAAGATGATCTGAATCTAAATAATTCACTCACTCCATCACAGTCGTCCAGGTATGACAGGTACCATCGCCAGCATAGACGATTGTAGCCAATGAATGGTTTGTGTCCGTGAGGACCTTTGTTCAGGAGAAGGAGCAATGAAATCAGCTCGTATGATGGTGGAAGGTGGCTCATAACATCGCAGATGCGACAGCTTGGAGAGTTCCTAATCCAGCAGTGGATTGATCATGGCCGATGGTGATGATGGCCGCTCCGTTAAAAGCCATCAGTGGCTTCCTTACGAATAAAATTCCCTTGCCGTGGGAAAATTTAATTTCCAGCACTGTCTCTGGTCACCAACAGAGACGATCAAGGAGAGACTGATATTATTGGTTTGACTGCACACCCTATCCGACCCTAGTCTCATGCGGTTGCGGGTGCGTGGCGAGCGGTCGCGTCGTGGCCAGTGCACTGCGCGACAAAACCCAGTGGCCCGAATTCGATTCCCAGCCACGGCAAGCATCAGTGGCGATCATCTGCATCGGTCCTGGACATCACCTAGAACAGGGGTGGGGAACGTCCGGCCCGCGGGCCGTATTAGGCCCGCGAAAACATTTGGTGTGGCCCTGCCAAGGCAACCGCAGGCGGGACTCGAAATTCAATAAATCTAGGAGCAAACCTGGCAAAGCAGTTGCGAGTAGCAGCAACATCATCAATACCAGCTAACATCACACGCCTCACCAAAGAGAAGCAGTCCCAGCCATCGCATTAGGGGTGAGTTAATTAAACGTTTGACCAAATGTCACAGCCTAACTTTTAAGTTGATAATTTTGTATGGCCCGCGAATGATGTTATAAATATCCAAATGGCCCTTGGCAGAAAAAAGGTTCCCCACCCCTGACCTAGAACCTTGGTCGACTCGGTCTTGGACGCGCACCTGGTTCTGTGTGCAAACAGGACTTCAGCCCAAGAGCCTGAGTAGGCTGCACGGAGTGGGGTGTGTGTTTGGGGGGTTCTTTGTGTATTCACATACATATTCAGCGTTTTATTGAGATGCCTGTTTACGCAGCAGTGCCACCGCACCGGGTGCCCACTCTGAGCGGCGACGAATGAGTCGAGGCTCCGTTAATTAAAGCTCCACGCGCGCGCACTCCGTGTGACTTGTCAGCCGCGAGGCGCGCGCGGGCATGTGACCGCGTGCGAGTGAACGAACGAACCAACGAATTTTTTAAATCGTCACCGGCTCGCTCGTGGCGTTTGGCACGCGGCCCTGGCCGAGGGAGAGAGGCAGGCGCACACCCTCGTTCACGCAATCGTTCATTCGTGACTCCTTCCCTACCGACTAAAGGCCAAATGATTTTCATTACATCCCACTTTTGATTTCGATTTTTACATATATTTTTTTTCTCCTCTCAACCATATCCCGATTGCCCTATTGCAATTTAGGAGAGAGTTAATACGTCTCGATTGCATTTTCCACCTGAAATACATTTACATGGCATTAGGGAATGAATGAATAAATAAATGAATAGAGTGTGCCCGTCATGTGAAGTCCTTCAGGGGTCTGCCATGTCGTTGTAACCCTATTAACATATGGCTGTACGGTAACCCACCGCTTAAATGCATCACCCCCTCTGTGATGGACCCACTTTGATTTTATATATTTATTTTATTTTAATAATTCATGCACGAGAGGGTTCATTTAGTCTGCCTCTGATTGGAAGACTCTAAATATTAACAGGTGAATGTCCTACGGTCGCCTACAACGGAATCACCCTCAGCTCAGAAGCCCGGCAGCGTTTGGCTCGTAGTCGAATGGGAGACCGCCTTTGGAGTATCAGGTGTTATAGGTTGGGCCTTCGTGGTGGCAGCACAGCAGATGATTCATGACTCTATCTGTGTGGAACTTGGAGTGTTACCCCCCCCGCCCCCCCTGTGTGGAACTTGGGGTGTTTCCCCCCCCCCGCCCCCCCCCCCGTCCACCTCGTATTTGTGGCTTCTCTCTGGATTCCTCCTCCCACATGCCAAACACTCTTCAGTCGAATTGGCCAAACATCCCGATTCAGGACCCACCTGGACAGAACGGTCTTGAGACTCCACAGTCAAAGCTTCCCGAGTAAAACAATCAACCCCCGTGGCTGAAACAGCACGGCCGAGGCCTTCAGCCGGCAGTGGATAGACCAAAGGCTCTGAAATGTTTACAGTTTTTTTTAAAATTACATTTTGCAACTGATAAAAAAAACTAATGGAGCGATTAAATCGTTCCGTGTGCAGGCGCCGGGTGGATTGTCGCACCGCAGTTTCACGGTAGGCGGCGGCGGCTCGGGTTAGTCCTTCATCCAGCAGTGGAGTTACCGTGGTTGCCGTCGTCGCTAACCGCGCTCCGTGTCGCTCTCCCCCCCTCGTTCCCCAGCGTGAGCGCCACGTGACCACAGCCATGGCCTCGGTGAGGAGGAAGTCGCAGAAGGAACGGGTCCTGCTGGCGCGCCAGGCCACCATGCCGGCGGCCCCCGTGCACGAGGGCATCTTGCAGGCCGCCCGCGCGCCTATCTCGTGCTTCTCAGCGCCGCCGTGAGTGATCCCCCTCCCTCCCCCCCCGCCCCCCCCCCCCCCCCCCAGCTTCCACGCAGCGCCGGGAAAACGGAGGCGTTCCGTCGGGAATTGCGTCCACCCGTCAATACGACTCGCTTCATTTTGTATTGTCAAGTTTATTATCGGGTTCAGCTTTTTCCGAAGGTGCTCACAACCTGCTCTCGTCCGTCTCTTTGCCAGTATTGCGTGTGCGTATGTTGGTCTTCCTTCGCACCGTACGTAGCCAACCGCGCTAACCGGAGGTGCGGGTGAAGGACAAACTCAAGACATGTAGCCATCCTTGCTACACGTTTGCATTGCGCTTGACGGGTGTTTGGTGCGATGAAGTACGGTCGAGCAACTGGCACGACGTGGGGAGATATACATCTAGCAGTGGATTGACAAAGGGCTACAAGTAGTAGTAGGTTTTTACCCTTTAAACTGGTACAAAACTGATACCTTTATACAAGGTATCATGTTTGCAATAACCACAACACAAGCAGTCAAAATGCAAACAAATGCTTACCCCGAGCTCTCAATACTCTGATAGTGCGCTGTTTTTGAGTTGTATGCCTTTTGGGGTCATCTGGTCCAACACCATGTGAGACTAGGCTCTAAGGAAAGCTGTCTCGGGTATGGACCAATCAACTTCAAGGACAGTGCATACATTATCAGAGTTATGTTTTTTGTTTGCATTATGGCTGCAGGTATTGTGGTCTATGCAAACATGACTCCTTGTAAAAAAAAGGTGTCAGTTTTGTTGCCAGATAGAAGGGTAAAAAAACAATTGTCAAAGGGCGATAAGTTATTATTGTTTGACGTTACACGATAGCGGCGCATGGCGAGTTTTCTTCAAGGCTCGTTAACACCGTTGTCTCTGCGCTTGCACAAAATTGTAATTATTGTTCAGATAGCCTCTCGTTAAATTTTGCGAGATGTTATTTTTGCTTGACAAAAATGATGGCCTACGCGATGTTGATAATTGCACAGTTATACAAAACAGTTGCGTCGAAGCACCCCTTATATAAGCACACAAATTATTTGTTGGTGATGCTGCTGTATTTATGTATTTGTATTTTTTTTATTTTAAGGCAGTGTTATCGGGCGAATGTGTTTATTTGCGTAATACAGATTTGGGTCAGATCGCTTAAATACGCATAATTACGCAATCGAAACCCAAAAAAACCTGTGCTATGGATGATATTGGCCGCAAAAGCCTACGTGTTTCTTTTCGTTTGGTATATAAGCACAGTCCTGGTTTAGGCAAAACATGTCTACATCACACTGGTGGGAGTAAAGATAAATGGAAACTTCTGAGACAAGTACACGAGTTCAGACAACACATTCCTGTGGAGGGAGCTGGTAGCAACGTTGGGTTGCTCGGTCAATGGCCAGGGTCAACGGCGGTGTGGTGTATTCCGCAAATATGCCCGACTGTGAGGGCGAGCACAAGCCGGCGTGAGTAGGTTAAACGTTGAGTTTTATAAGGGCACCACGGGGTGACCAGCCCCTCCCCACCCAGCCCCACCCCTCCCACCCCCCACCCAGCCCCACCCTCCCCACCCAGCCCCTCCTCACCCTTCCCACCCAGCCCCTCCCCACCCTCCCCTCTCCACCCAGCCCCACCCCTCCCAATTTTGGATGCACGACAGACGGACGGAATAATCCCCTGTGGGCTGGTGGAACCAGGTGATTCCTACCAGTAAATTCAGATTCTACTGTCATTCGTGTATGAAGTGACTTGATTGCCAGCGTGTACGGGAAATGTGCCTTGCGTTAATCATCCTTCGAAGCAGGGTGTATTTATTCTCAAGAAGTGTGGTGACTCAATGCCTTGCGGGTTAGCGAGCGTCGTGTGTCGAAATGAGCTCATTGGTCGGTGCGCGGTGTGCATTGCCTGGCAAGCTGACTCAGTTGATGAGACACTGAACGTCAAAGCGACTCCACAGTAACGCTTGTTTTAATAATAATAATGACGCCAACTTGTGAACACACACAGTATTCGCTCATTCTTGAAAGAGAGAGAGAGAGAGACTCAGAGGCGTGAGCGACCACAGACAAGCGGGAAGGCAGCAGCCAATCGGTGGGCCGGTGCCAACAATTGCACCAGCTCTGCGGTTCTGGATATATTAAGATGTTTATACGTGTGGAAGGCGAGAACCAGAGCATCTCGGGAAAACCCAGCGCTGTGGGCCGTGCGTTAAAAATGCCGTTGTTGTTTCCTTACGTACAGAGACAAATGTGACAAGGAGATATGCTGTCGGTTCATGTGTTTCGTTACTTATATTCTCCAGAACATTACGTGTTACTGATTATTTTGCGGAATGATAAATAGACCCGCATCCATTGATAATGCCAGCCACCCTGAGTTATTTTTTCTTTAATTTAAATACGCCTTTTTACCCGAGAAAGCCTCGCTGAGTCTCACAACTCATTTCTAGAAGGTGCAGAGTAACTTGCAGTCAGGGAGCGGCGACGCTGCTGCTGCTGCTATATGTAACCCCGATCGAGTAATTCGCAGGTCATCTGTCAGCTCTGGAGATGTTTGGCCAATACCAGTTACATTGCAATGGGTTGCCTTTGTTAGCTACGGGTGGACACCGGTGGACCCAGAGGAAACCCACGCAGAGCAGGGGGAGAACAAAGACACTCCACATGAATGTACGCCCGAGTCGGGAATCGAACCCAGGCTCCTTCTTTGCGATGAGCGTTGCTGTACCGCGGCCACCCTGACAGCCAAATAAGCGTGCGGAAATTCTCGCCCAAAGCTCCCACGTCTCCCAAATCTAGCCAACGGCACGACCCCGACAGCCCCGAGATCTTTATCGCGATCTTTATCGCCAGTGGCCCCGGATAATCCTGTTGTTGACTCGCTTTCCCGCTATCAGCTGGTTTTCATAGCACGACTGTCCTGGTGGAACTATATTTACACGGGTGATCATTTGAGGCCGAGTACACTTAGGGGAGGCCCAGGACCAGATCTGATATCACTTACCTACTACTAATAACAACCGTAGCAATGTTTGGTTTCATATCGTGTCGTTCATACATCTCGCAGGCAGTAGCGAGACGATTAGCCAACCAGGATGTGAGCCGTCGCCAGGTATCGAACTCCAGCCACCAGGTTCATAGCAAAATGTTCTGACCAATGTGCTACCACTCAGTAGTATCTCTAGCTAACACTACGTATATGTATATCTAAAGTACACACGTATCTAAAGCACTACACTACTGCGTAGGTGTTCACAGTTGTGTTGTACAGCTCTCAGAAGTGGTTTCCGGTTGTACCACGGGGTTGTTCGGCTTGATGCCCGACGTTTCGTTCCATACCTACATACATAGATGTGCTGGGAGCTTATTTAGGAGCTTAATTCAGGAACTCATTTCATTTCCCAAAGAAGCTCCGAGCACGCGGAGCAAAACGTCGGACAGCCATGTCGACTAACGCGTGGTACAACCTCGTTGCTATGGCATCGACGGTCGGCTTCCAGCACCAAGGCCGTACATTCAGCGAATATTTACAGTGCCGTCTGCTGGGAAGTGCACTTTGAAGACCCTCGGACATTGTTTACAAGAGCTCGCCAACTTAGGCGAAATTGTCATAAAAATTTAATGGAATTACTTTTCTTTTGTCATTTTTACAAAAAAATTGTATCCGAAGAATCCATTCTGAACTCTCACAGAGCAGGGCCACCCATTGTGTTCGAGAACAGCTCTCAGAAAAAGCGGATGTCAAGGAACTGCTTCAGAGATCCCGGCAAATGATATTCGGTCCATGCAGCATTGGCGCAGCATTTCTCCACCTGTCCTGCCACGTGAGAGTACTAATGTTTCTTCGCTTGACAAACTGATATTTTTAATCCTCAGAGCTGGAATTTAGGCAAATTAAGTGCAGAACCAAATTTTTATACGATGGCCTTTTTGTATTTACGTGTGCAGTCAAAGGTGACAGGGCTAACGCTCATTACCCTCGAGAACCCATTTTAATCACGGGGCTGCTCCCTGAATTCAAGTAAATTTCTCAATTTTTAAATTGCCTAATCCCACTGTAATCCAAGAGAACAAATCGCCCGCCCACTTTGCCCTCCCACCCTCGTCGCCCCAATTCGCGGTGATTTTGATGAACTTGTCACGAATCGGCATCAGAGCCGATTTGTGAAATGTGTCTTGCCATTTGTGTCGTGAATGGTAGCGCCTTCAGTGTCTGCAACGAGAACGTGACATTGTTGCATGCAATGCACGTCGATTTTTGCTCGCACGGGCAATGCTTTGTCGCGCGCTTGTGAATCTACGTCACTTATTGACATCGGTGCATTTCTGTTCCCACAACCGGGAGCAAGAGCAGAGCCTCACCATTCTGGCGAATTGCCCGATGATGCTGGATGCAATTACCAGCGAAACGTCGTGCTACTCCAAAAATTGTAAATGTTGTGGTTTCACTCTTCAACACACCGGTGGGCTAAAGCAGTGAACTATTTGTCTTTTGTCAACGTGACACTTTTTTGCTGATTGGCCGTGTCGGGTGGTGGAGGGTTACGACACATTTATAAATAACGCGATCGGACCCAAAAACGTTTATTATGAATAATATTGGTCGCGAAAGCCTCCTACGTGTTAAACTAACCTAGTTATTGCCCATTGAATAGTTTTACATCAAACTAGGACCCATATCTCACAGAGAGGCGTCCTCGCCGATAAACACGCTGCAGTTCGCCCGCATTGGTGCAAGCAAGTCTGGTGGATCTGCTGATGAGCCACTGAATGTTGAATCGATTCTGGTGAGTGTATGCACTCCCAGAAGAAAGGCCGTGTGTGGCTGATAAAATATGGTGGGAAAAAAAACCCACTTTTTAAAATATATTTTTTTTGCGAAGGGATATATTGTCTGCTTACCATATCACATTCTTGAATGCAAAGCCATATTGCCCCATTGTGCATTATAATTGGCTCTCAATTACAATAGGGCATTTAAAAATATATATAAAGGTTGAATAAATAATCAAATATTTTCTGTGGTTTTTTTCCCTCTAATGTTGAGACCCAATTTTTCCTCGCAAAATATACTATCAACAGACTCATCGCGTTTGGCATTGAACATAGCATATATGGAGTGCTCTTGCCAATGACATCTGGTAATCCATCAGCGTTTGAGAAACAAGCCTGACTCTACCGACGAGACCCAGATGGTCTAAACCGGTTCAGAGTTTTCTTGCTTAAATACATTTTGCTTGATATTGGCCTGAAAAGTCCATGCACGTTAAGACATGTTTACATATAGAGACGCAGAAGGGAGTTGCGCTCTATACCTGCCCTGTAAATACTACGACAGAATGCACGGCCCATTGCCAACTACACCCACACAATCACGCTACCTCTGAAAACGTCTGCTCTCACGTGGTCGCAAAATGCGAGATGGTTCTCCAGATTCCGCGAGCTTTAATCTCATTACATCCGTGAATTCCGTCGATGCCGCACACCTGGCCAGCTATTTTGTCCTTTCATTAAGCCCCCCCCCTGCTCCATTGTCGACTCGTGCAGCAGTCACTTCTTGCAAGGGATTACCCGCATGCATTAAAGGAGCCCACTCTCGTCTTATCTTAAATGTCTCACACAGAAGCGGTCGATACGGATCAATCAAAGCTCCGTTTCACCAGGTGGAAGTCGATGCAGCACAACGCACGTGTGCGCGCGCAGACGTCTGAGGGTGCGCACGCGCGTATTTTTCGCTGGCGCGGTGGTTAGCGGCTCCGCGCTATGAACCCGGCGACCCGAGTTCGATTCCTGCTCACGGCCGTCGATACCAGTGACGATTTTTTTTTAACCCGTCGACTCGGCCTCAACTGAGTGCCTTTTGCGGTGTGTGAACATCGCCGCTCGGGAGACAAAGGCAGCCGGGCGTGGAACCGATCACTCACCCCCCCACTTGTGTCCTGTGCCGGCCTTCATAGGTGCGCCGCTAGCGGCACTTGCCTCATAAGTATGCTAAGGCTACACGGGGGATCTTTGTCTTTTGTAAAGTCGTGGGGATGCGGCCACAGTGGTGCAACGGTTGGCACAATGGACTTGCGACCCAGAGGTCACCGGCTCAATACGATCCGTACGTGTGGCAGTTGAAACAGTGGTGCGTGTTTATTAAAATCCCATGCCTCTTGTCCACGCATCATTATAATTGGGTGGACCACTGTTAGTCGAACTGCAGGTCACGTGTGGTAGAGTAAAGTGTGGGCGCTGCCACCCTTCTTCCAAGACATCCGGCCCAGCGTGGAAGAGTAAATCAACACACTCTGTAAGGGGCTCGCTCGAGCTAGTTTCCTCTCGTTGAGGGCCCTTCTCCCAGCAGTGGCATGAGCAAAGAAATTGCAGAGCTGCGCCTTTACCTTCTTGTCATATATTGCTCGCTTCCAGAAAGCGAGCAATATTCGATGGACAGCACTTGTTTTTTTCCCTGGCGAGTTCGCCGCCGCTTGAAGGGAAGGGCTCCTGAAGCTTAGGACTGGATCCAGAATGGCAGGGGTTAACCCCGCGATGATAATCAGCGCAACAGCCACGGCGGTGGCGATGGTAACGTCGATGCCACGTCCTGGCGCTGCTTTAGAATTGGCCACGACTCGTTAGCAGGGGTTCCTGAACTGTCCGTGCGGAGTGTTGTTCTTCTCTGTTCCGCGCGTAAATTCCTCCTCCGTGCATTCCGACGTAAACATTTAAAAAGGTCAAGTTAAAGGTGCAAGTGCAGCCTCACAATTGCTCACGCCAACGCTCGCGGAAAGGCCTCCACTTGGAGGGGGCTATCGAAAGCCCCGCCGACAGAGGGTGTTTGACCTACTCATTCGCACTGATGGGACATCTTGGGAAAAAACTAAACTATTTATGAACAATTTTTATTTTCCAGGAAAGGCCCACTGAGCTGCATAGCTCTTTTTTCAGAAACGACCTGGCCACAGATGATAGCTCAACAAATTCACGCGGCCACAGGGAGAACATGCAAACTCCAAATATACAAGCGTCAGGTAGAAAGGGATCGAACCCACGACGTCCTGTATACAGGGCGAGGTCGTTAACATCTCGCCACCGCGGCACACCAAAAGGAGGTGGGAATACCCACACTTTACCCCAGCACACGCCCACCTACCGATCATCGACTAACTGTGGTGCACGGTGAAGGGTGGATGGTTTTTAAAAAATCTCGCCCATTGTTTCAACTGCCGTTGCCGGGAGATTGAACATTGAATAGGCCGACCTCTGCATTTCAAGTCCAGTGTGCCAAACCATTGTACTACGGCAGCATCTCTAATGAACAAAACAAAAAAATAGATGAATAATTTGACGAAATACCCCCGAGTAGGATATTCCTGAAAATGAGCATTTTGCACTCAACGGTGCCTTTTGTGTGGGCGATCGTATGAATCACAACACTGGCATTGTCGGGAGAGAGTGGTGTTTTTTGGCACCTGCCTGCCCGATATTCTAGCACAGTCGTAATGGGAAGCGTTTGACAGCGAGAATCAACAAGTGCTTCTCCCAGGCGGAGGAAAGCAAGGGGGGGGAGGGAGAGAGGGAGGGGGAAGGCTTGGCTGGCTTGTGGCTTGCAGTTATCTCGCGCATGTGTGTGTGAGTCTCCCTGTTGCACGAGGCCATTACTCATTTGGCGATCAAAACCAGCGCCGTGCCAGGCTGCGTGGCGGGACATACTCCCTCAAGGCATCGCCACCAAGGATCTCGGCGTAAAATCAACGAGGCAAATGGATGAATTCGCCTGTGTCATTTATCCGGCCACGTGGCGGTTGAAAGGGCGAGCAGCTCGCAATCGAAAGCTTGCGAGTTCAAGTCCTGGTTCGGGTTTGACTTATCATCATCATCGTTAACTTCTTCACCATCATCATCATCGTCGTCGTCGTCGTATTCATTGTGACTGCACAGTGGAGCCGTAGGGCTGACTCGCACACATGAAATCACAATCAAGTTGTCAGTTGGAATCCTGAAGAGGGGTCGGCTAAGTCCCATCATCCCGCTTGAGTCAATAAAACTGGTACCAACTTTCAGGGGAAGTCAACTGTGGTTGTCGATGTGGATAGACTCAAACCCCCCCCCCCCCCCCGATAGAGGAATGTGCAATTTCCACCACCGACTCTTTTCTGTCAGCAGGAGATGAGCACACCCTCAATGCTTATTTGAGCATGAAATTAAGAAATCATCGTGATTTTGAATTTCATTATCACGTGTTAAAAATATATATATTAGTCTTAGCCTATTAGCTTTTCAGACCCATATTTCTAAGCAGCATTTGTTTAAGTAAGCAAACACTCAAATTATTTCGACCGTCTGGCTCTCATCAGCAGTCAGGCTTTCTTGCTTAAACAAATGCAGCTTGAAAAATATTCGATTGGAAAGCCAACAGGCTGATAGATTCAACTGTTTGATTATATCTGGAGACACCTAATATTATCTGAGTTCTGTAAAGATTTGCTTTTACCCATATTGCTCATGGCAACAATTGACATGGCATTTGCTGCCTTTTCAACATTCTGTTTGTTGCTGATAACCAAATCAATTGGCACAGTGACAACTTGATTTTATTGGTTCTTTATTGGTTCTATCAGGTGGTGGAGGGACATACTGCAGTAAAAAAAAATGCCATTATACTTACACGAAGATCTAACCCAGAAGAAACGAATAATAATGAATCGACGTATGTTTTGCTTGAGTGCACTTCACCATGCTCGTCATTGCGGCTTGGGGAAGGGTGGAGGCGTCCAGGGACGCTTCAGATATTCACTCGGCAATACTGATTAGCTATGGACGGGAATCTAACTCGGGTGGCCAGTTCCACGAGAATCAGCATGCTGTCATCACTGCGCTAACACTCCACAGAACTATTACCGGTGATGTTAAGCTACGGGATCCTTAAACACAATGACCTGCTCTTGGGATTGATGTCGTACGGCTCATAAATGTTTATGTCGCAATATTCACGGTCGAAGAAAAGCCTTGGTAATCATGCCCTGCGGAGATTAGCAGGAATTTCAATCTCATTTTTTAAAAATATATAACCGGGTCAATTATATAACGGCGATATGACCGGTGCTGTCACGTGGCTCAGAGACACGGGCACTAAGGCAGAGAGAAGAAAGAAGGGCACTTGAAAGGGCAGAGATTAATATCTTGACGGGAAAGGAGGTATAATGACAAAGTTAAAGTCTTAACAGGTTTTACTTAATATTAATGGATTCAGCGCTAATGTGTTTTTCGCGTCTCTCTGTTGTTTTGCAGGGAGGTGAAAGCAGACCAGGGGTTCTTTGAAAGATTCGGCAGCATTTTGGATCAGTACAGGAACCCAGATTTGTTGGCAAGTTTTCACATTTTTTTCTCCAGTGTGTGTCCGTGCCCTCGTACGCTTGCGTGCGAGGTAGCAACCCTCTATTACAGCGGCCTAGCGTGAGAGCACAGGCCCTGGTGCAAAGGGCTTCGGATCGGGGGCACCCCTCATACAGTTTTGTCCCTCCTCTTCTTAGCATGCCTGATGATGACCAGACAATACTAACTAGTCTGAATGATAGACGCAGACTGAGGAAATTTACACGAGACAATGGCACGGTGAGGAAGACCGAACACATTGATTGACTGCATATAAGCGCGTTTATTAAAATATTTACTGACTTCACCGATTGGCTGACCCGACAAAAAAATGTGTGAGGGGAATTGCGTTCCCCTCGCACCAACGTTGAGCAGCTGAGAGCGTTTGACTGCTTAAGCCGACGCGACTACGGGAATTGCTGCATGGAATTTGCGGACTAAGACTCGGCTGAAACTCCACAGGTTGTCGTCGGCTAGACTTTAGACTGTGGCTGAAAATAACAAAACGCCTACCACATTGGAATTGACGGGCAGGATCAGAGGTGGCGTGCCTACACAGAGAGAGGGGTGAATTGGCTTCCAGATCGAGGTAGTGCCAGTCCCACCACCACCACCACCACCACCTCCTCGTTGTGCTATGCCTTAATAGGTGCTCTTAACCTAATCGTCTACAAATTTGTCACGGCAAACATTCCAAAGCCAAGATGAAGAAGAAAACATTTTTTTCTGGCGAGCACGCTTGCGATCCCGCTCTTCGGAGACAAGGGTTGGTGGATCACTGGGCTGTGGATCGCCGGGGCTGTGAGGTAGCTAATAGATTGAATAAGAGCAGCTTAGGGGTTAGTTTTCTAGTACACATGCATTTTATTTAGGTACAGCATTCGGGTTTCCTCCCACATGCAGAAGATTAGTTGAAATTAATTGGCCGAAAATGTCAATGCAGGGGTTTCAGGAAAGTGCCATGCGATTGTCATTATAAAGTTTTAGTTAGCGTGGTCATGGCCAGCAGTTTTCTCTCATTTTTGGCAAGCAATTAAATATATGTATTTTTTTCATGAAAGCTTGTTTAACAGGAAAAGTAGAAGTTAATAAACACGCCATCATTGCTTAGAAATCTCATCTAGCAAGTACATAACATAGCCCCGGTCACAACGAATTAAAATACAGCAGAGGTACAATTAAAAACGATACACAAAAACATAGAAAACCCTTTTGATTATGTTTCTAATATGAAACACCTTCCCAACAATTTAATAAGGTCATTTTCGCGTCAACGGCAGTTTAGAGTAAAAACTTTCTTCGGCTGGCGAACTTTCCGGAAACGATCCAGAGAGCTGCGAGCGTGCACTCACGCGCGTGCTCGTCGTAAAACCCAAACGTCCCTTCGTTCCGATTTGCCGGAATGCGCTGCAAGTCGAACTTTAACCCGGAAGAAGTTGGACGTGTAGTTGACGGGGGCCTGTAAAGGTACGACCGGAAATAATAACTTAATCGAGACCCACGCATCGCATCCTACTCGTGGAACCATGAACAGGCCGATGCGCGCATCACCGTCACAAACTGAAAATGAAAGACACGAGCCGCAGTGGCGCGATTATGGCCACGCAACCCAAAGTTTGGACCCATTTAGTAAACCGCCATCGTCGGCGCTCCTTCAGCGGAGGAGGACTAGCAAAACTACACGAACCCTCTCCTCAATTTCCATCTTCGTGGCCTGCAGACTTCGACATTGGCATTTAGCTTCCGAACATATTGCTGCTGAACCCATGTATGTGTAGTGTCAACGATTCAGAGACAGAGTTTCTAGGAGGCACTTTCTCTATTAACAACTTTCACGGTCTCGTCCGCACACTCTAACACTGACGGCGCTGACTGAGATAGCCAACTATTATCCTTCATAGCGCAATATCTAGCGGAGATGTTTAGCGACGACGAGACGAGCTCGCTCCCAGAACCCGGCAGCCTCGAGCCCCCGCTCTGGGTTTCCTTTTATGCTCCCAGCGCGGCCTGGCTCCGCCCTGACCGCGCCTCCCTTCTGGAACCTGCCAGCAGGTTCCAGGGGCCTCCAGATGGGGTCCTTCATGACCCTTGCCCCAGTTCCTCCGCTCTGCCAACACAACCCGTGCTCACGCCCTCACCGGCGCGTGCACTGTCTGTCCACCGCAGTTGCCGCTGCTGTCCACCAGCCAGCGCTATTACACTACATCGGTATGTATCTTCTTGGTTCTTTTGGTAAAGTCACGTAGAATGGAAATAATAAAATAATAAAAATAAAACATAATAAAATAATTCTCATGACGTTTCGGCCACAACGCAAGCAACCGTCCTCAGGTGAAGAAAAGGTCTATCGAGAAGATAGAGTCTGAACCTGGGGTGTTTCATTCAGACTCTGTCTTCTCGATAGACCTGTTCTTCACCTGAGGACGGCTGCTTGCGTTGTGGCCGAAACGTCATGAGAATTATTTTATTATGTTTTAGTTTTATTATTTTATTATTTCCATTCTACGTGACTTTACCGAAAGAACCAAGAAGATGAATCCCTGCAGTCACGAAAGCTTTAAGTCGGTATGTATGTAGGACTTCTGTAGCACCATACGTAGCCGACTGTGCTTCTCGAAGAGTGTGTCTGAGTACTCTACCAGCCCCAACCACAGAAGCGTGCGAGCAGGAATTTGTGCAACTCTAAAAATCGTGTTTGTTTTCCTTTTCCTCAGGAATCCACAGTAAGTGCTCCACTGCTGGAAGAAGCTCCCGTTCAGGGCAAATTGATGGAGAACGTTAAGCTTTCTAAGCGTGAGGTGCGAGTGACTTGTACATACGTACGCACATACATACAACACATACAAAGATCAAGACTCCCCGTATCGCCTTAATAGCCTGTTGGGGCAAGTGCTGTTAGCGAGCACCTATGAAGGCCGGCACGGCACACGAGGGGCGTGGGTGGGTAGGAACACACCCGGCTGCCTTTGTCTCCCCCGGTGCTGAGGTTTATACTTCACACCAAGCTGAGTGGACCTAGGGGAGGCCCGGGACTGGTTCAGATAATCGTCACTTGGTGTTGGCCGTGACTGGGAATCCAACTAGGGCCACTGGGTTTGTAGCGCAGTGCGCTAACCGCTACGCTACCAGGCCCCAAAGACACACGCAGCTACACAGCGACACACAGTATGTAGCCAAATGTGCAAATCGGAGATGCAGGGGAAGGACTACAAACTAAACGCAAAAGCCGTTCCAAAGAAATTCGTTTTAAATTTAGATTTGAAAGTGCATAGCTCCACAAGATAAATACCTAAGATCATAGACACAGACCAGCGCTCACATACGTACGCACACACAAGCTCACAATCACACACACCGGCACCCACACAGATACATACAGTCACTTAAATAGACAAACCCTCACAGGTACTCACACGGACACACACACACAGGCATTCAGATAGACACACAGAGAGGCACTGACATAGACACGCATAGGCATTCACACGTAGACATAGACACACACAACCTCACAGACACGCAAGCTCACACAGACAAACACAAGTCCACACAGACACACACAATCTCAATCAGACCTCAAGCTCACACAGACCCAAGCTCACACTACGGACAGACACAAGCTCACACAGACACAAGCTCACGCACAGACACACACAGGCTCACACAGACACAAGCTCACACACGGACACACACAAACTCACACAGACCCAAGCTCACACACGGACACACACAGGCTCACACAGACACAATCTCACACACGGACACACACCCAAGCTCACACAGACACAAGCTCACGCACACCCAAGCTCACACAGACACACGCCCCACGCGTCCTGTCCCGCGTGCAGCTGGACAACCTATACGAGGAGGCCCTTTACACCATCATGCACCGGAGCGGCGAGACCACGGAGGACTACGTCAACGAGGACTACGAGCTCTACGGATACCTCAAGCGGGTCAGCGATGGGTTGGGCTCACGTGCGGGGGGTCGCAGTTAAATCATCGCGCCATCGCCAACCGCTCAACGGGGGGGACACGGGGCGGGGGAAACGTTTCCCGCTTTAGTCCCGCACCGTCGATTCGCGCGGTTGGCTACGTACGGCGCGAAAGAAGTTCAGCGGACATACGCGCTGTGGCCGTCGGCAGTCTCTCTGGCTCAAACTCCCTCCATCCTGTGCGGTCTTGGGGCCTCTTCTTCATGTCACTGTATCAGAATCGTTATTTATACTGGACGAGGAATTCGATGGCCTATCATAAAGCTCTTTTTCACAGATGTCCAGTAGGGGCTGGTCAGAAAGTTACAACAACAACAACCGATACAAAAACACGATAGAAGTGCAAAGTGTAGGAAGGTAAGCAAATCATTTCTTAAAAGATTTTACCAAGTATAGCCCACCGAGCTATTAGCTTATTTTCAGTAGCGAACTGCCCGCGAATGATAGCTCAACGAAGCGGCTTACCACGTGGAAATTGACAGCAGCCAAATCATCTAAACGCGCGTTTCTCAATGTAACCCTCTGCTGAGGTCCCCTTGTCGTGGCCAGCAGACCTCGGCATTGACATTTTAGCTCCCGAACGAACCCCTTTCGCCATCGTGCGCAAGAATAGAACAGAACTGTACAAGGCCTCACCCCCCGCTCCGTTGAGTTGTCGAGCGGCAGTGTGTGTTTTTTTTCTTTCTTACCGCTGCTTGGCCTCTTTCCCAAATTTGAACTTCCTTCCAGAACATCCGTCGTCGAGATTTTCTTATCTTGAGACGTCGTGCCAAACCCATATATTCCACCCGTTTTCGATTGTTCCGACCAGACTTCTCGCCTCCCGAACCTGCTCGAGGACCCACTTCTCCGGACTTTCCACTCGTTAAACAACAATTATGATGATTGATAATAATAATGATGACGTGTAATTTTGTACAGCGTTCATGCAAATTGCATATCGCAATCGCCGAGGAGCCACAGACAAGCCGGAAAGGCAGCAGCCAGGCGGTGTGAGTCGGTGCCAACAATTGCCCAAGCTCTGCGCTCCTCTAGATATTCAGATGTTTTCAGGAAATTCACGAGTCCTTATCCATGTTGGTGGAAACCGGTGCGACACATGAGCAGTCACCTCAGTCGATTCTGTCACCGCAAGAGGCCCCTTGCAGTGACGTCAGTGACTTGAGAGCGGAGTTAAAATTAGAAGCACGGTGTTGCCAGGTCAAACACCGTTCCCCTCTCGAACCCAATTAGGGTGGCTAAGATGCTTTGCTTCGTATAAGATGAACTCGGGGGGGCCTTATCAACCCATGGGGAGTGTGTTCCTCACCCTTGCACTAACATATCACTATTACTCATTACCAATAGCATTGTACGTGAGCCTAACAACACTGTTTACTGAGCAAGCAACTCTTCGCAATCCCACCGCGATTTGAATCTGGACGCGATTCTGTGTTGTTTGTGCCGTCTCGTCTGCGATGTCTGGCTAAACTCATACCGTCGGTCTCGTCTCTCTCATTCGTACGGTCTGTGCCTGTCTGCTGTGTGTCCCGTCTCATCTGCTCTCCACGACAGCGAACGCCGTCTTGTGTCGCATTTAAATGTTTGCGTCCCTGGTTCCGTCTGTCTCATTTGTCCTGTCTCATATCTGCCTGATCGCCGACCTAAAAGGACAACCTTCGTCGCATACATTTTGTACAAATCAAATTGATTAAGTTTTACAATTCCTACGTAATGAAATGAAAGGAAATCCATTTGAATGGATTAATTTGTGAATAATCAGATGTGTGCTATTTATAACCACAATCATACATTCTATACCCAAACACATTTTTTTCTCTCCAGAATTTCCTACATTATAGTCACACCATTCATAAGGAGGCTCAGAATGGTTCGGGAATAGAGGACAGCAAGTCCTCGCTCAACGCGGTAGATGCGTTTCTGAAAAGAGCTGCGTTAAGCGAAAAAGACGTGGAGCAAAAACAGTTTTCCCATAAATAATGCAGCGATTAAGTTTGCCGAATATACGATGTACGACCGCTACGCACACACAGATGGCGGGGCAAATCACTGAGAGTACGCCGCCGCGTCGCTGCATCCTTCCGCATACTGTTATGAAACTGCTCAGCCACGCAGCTCAAGAAAGTAGTTCGGTGTCGACCTCTCAGAAAGCGCGTTGTAACGGGGCGCGCGTTCCGCACGGTGACGGTGAGCGCGTTCCCGCGTTGTGCGAAAAGTATTCTCGAATGGAAGAATCGCGTTACAGCGAGAACGAGTCGTAGTACGAACGCTGACGCACATTAAGCGAGGACGGACTTACCGTCGTTTGAACTCTCGCTCGCGTTTGACCGCTCAGGCTCCCCGCGGTCGCGCCGGCTGTGCGGCTCTCGGGCACGCGCTATTGCCGCGGCGTCGTTCGGCACGGTGTCCGACGTTCCGCTTCCGCGCGCCGAGAGCTTGTCCGGGAACCAAACACAATTCCGATACAAGCTCCGGGGGCGTGTGCGGAGCGAAACAGCCGGCTCGCGGCACGACCCGAAAAAACCACGTCGGAGGGGTTTGAACTCGCGCTGCTTAAGATGCAGTTTGTCCGCGGTTCAGTCGGTCTTGTTTATAAATAAAGGTTAAATAAAAAATAAAGGTTAAATAAAAAATAAAGGTTAAATAAAAAATAAAGGTTAAATTAAAAATAAACCCCGTCAGGCGTTGTGCGACATTTGTAGGGCACCACCGTAATAGATCAAAGGTTTAAGTGTGTTCTCGAATTTCACCATTTTTGCTTAATTTGGATTTTAAATAGTCAAAAGCAAAATCGAAATCTTTGAAGTATGAAAACCCTAAGAGTCACATGTGATGTCCTCACTCATTACTTCATATGGAGCCCTTCCGTTTCGAAATCTGTTTGTATTGTTTATCGTAGATAGTGTGGAAATTTTTTCGGTGTTTTCGCATGGTGGATATAGTTATTTGCTTATCCATTAATTTATCGTAACGATCTATTTTAAATGTATGCTCGTGTCAATTGCCTTTTGTAACAGGTGTTCAACCTGAGCCAAATGGATCATGAAGCCCTGATGGAGAAAGTCAAAGAAGCCAAAGTAAGGAAGCATTGCCCTTGCGATAGCACGCGTGCACTTCCACCTCTCCCCATAGCTGTGGCTACGAGTCACGAGCCACCCTCCCCCCCCCAGTCTTACCAATTGATCGACCAATCACCACGCGTAGTCAGCTAAGGGCCTTTGCGCCAAAACGTGTGACGTCATGTGACGGCATTCACAAAAAATTAACCCGTAAAAACAAAGTTTTTCACTATAAATCCTTTATATGCGTGGCGGCTAGTCCTCTCGTTCTCTGGCTTGAGATGGCTGCCACCTATGGGTCAGATGATTGCATGCCAGCATTAAGCAATTGGTAATTAAATAAATACAATTTTTGCCTAAAAAGTGTAAAATTTTGGAAAAAAATTTTCACGAAAATAAATTGTCACGCACAACGAGTCTGTGTGCAAAATGTCAGCTCGATTGGATCACGGGAAGTGGGTTAAAAAACGACCGAAAGATTTGCACGGTCGTAAGCGCGCAAGCAAGCAAGCAAGTGAACTTAATATAAAGGATTTTAAAAAACGCTCTTGCTGCCGTACTGCCGGTACCGGTGTCTCGAGCGATTTGGTTGATCGACGGATCGCGGGCGCGACCACACGGGGGTTCTTTAGGGGGTCGCGGTCCACCTTGGAACGTCAATCGCCCCAACTAAGTTGCGCAACTATGCTGCAGTTTGCGCGTCACGACGGGCAACGTGTCCAACGTTGACAGTCCTTACCGGCGATTTGTAAAACGTTCAGCGAGAAACTTAAGGGCTGGTTTCGATTTAAAGCTTTCGTGACTGCAGGGATTCATATTCTTGGTTCTTTCGGTAAAGTCGCGTAGAAGGGAAATAATAAAATGATAAAAATATAACTATTAAATTCTCACGACGTTTCGATTGCAACACGAGCAATCATCATCGGGTGTGAAAACCACGGCAATAATTTTTTTAAAAAAAGTGGACACTTTTTAAATTTGTATTATTTTATTATTTCCCTTCTACGTGACTTTACCAAAAGAACACAGAATATGAATCCCTGGTCGTTGATCGATAGACAAACCGCGACGAACTGCGCCTGCCTCCGTCTCGAGAGGTGCTCGAGTAAGTCCCAGCGTGGATGACTGTGGACGTTTCTGACGACGGTCACGCCGAGATCTTCTCCTCCTTTCACGTGGCCGGAAATGGATCGGCGACGTCGAATGAGTGGAGGCTGGCGAGCGCGAGCCCAGCGGGCGGTCGCAGAAGGAGCCTGGCGGATGTCTGAGACGCTGCCAGTGAATTATCAAAATGGGCAGTGTTAATTGTTTTTTTACCCGTCTATCTGGCAACCACAAATACCAGCTATTAAAGCAAATCCTGGAAGGAAAAATCGAAGGGAAAAAACGACCAGGACGGCCAAAAACGACATGGCTCAGTAACATCAAAACATGGCTACAATTAACAACAGCACAAACTCTACACGCCGTGCTAGACCGGGACCAATATCATCGTGAAGTCGCACATGCCGTTAGGCAGCATTAAAGAAGATCTGGCAACAAAAACTGACACCTTTTTTACAAGGAGTCATGTTTACATAGACGACAATACCTGCAAGTCATAATGCAACAAAAAACATAACTCTGATAATGTATGCACTGTCCTTGAAGTTGATTGGTCCACACCCGAGACAGCTTTCCTTAGAGCCTAGTCTCACATGGGTTGGACCAGATGACGCCAAAAGGCGCACAACTCAAAGACAATGCACCATCAGAGTATGAGAGCTCGGGGTAAGCATTTACACCATTGGAACCTCATTTGCCAGTAAAAAATATGATAATTGGCAGTGTTGTTGCTGAGTGGTCAATGGGGTGCGGGGGGGAGGTTGCAGGACCAGTTAAGATTTCACTCTGCGCTGTTGTTAGCTATGGCCGAGAATCAAATCAAGAGTCATCTCGCAGGGGCCATTGAGTCGTTTGCCTCAGCACTACGTCGCCCCTTTCACCCCAACCATTGTGTCCCCCTGTTGTAAGTCATGATGATCTGATGATGATGCTGATGATCGTGATGGTGTTGCCTAGCGATTCTTGTGAAGTGACTCGTGTTGTTTTGTCAAGCCGCCCGTGCAAGTGCTCAAGGTCACCGTGGTGGAGGCTAAAGGATTGATGTCCAAAGATCCCGATGGTGAGTTGACCGTCAGCCCGTCGCATGCTCACGCTGCGGTTTCGCGACCGTTACAAATCGGATGCGGGCAGTGCCGAGCCGATCAAAGCATGTCCCCAGAGATGTATTGAGATGTTGTGAGGCGAGAGATGAGAAATGTAGACGACGTAGAGATGACAGAGAGCTTAATCATTTGGTCCTTTATGCTAATTGGCTCGCAACATTATTGGGATCTGAATTTGAACTGATGTTTCACGTGCTCCTATTTGTTCAGGTGGATTCCCTTTGAAGCTGCTTAGGGACCGTCCATAAATGACGTCACGCGATTTTTGACGATTTTTG